>PVHP010020231.1:0-30898 GCA_004024765.1 Zapus hudsonius | reverse complement strand
TTTTTTTTTGGTTTTTTTTTTTTTTTTTTTTTTTTTTTTTTTTGGTTTTTCGAGGTAGGGTCTCACTCTAGTCCAGGCTGACCTGGTCACTATAAACTCATGGCAATCCTCCTACCTCTGCTTCCCGAGTGCTGGGATTAAAGGCGTGAGCCACTATGCCCAGTGGGACAGGCTTTCTTGATGCAGGCCCTGTGGGAACTCCTCAAGTTAGTCCCTGTGCCCACTCGCCTCCATCTCTGCTTCCCAAGCCTGTTTCTAAGCTTTGACTCATCCTATTTGGCCTGCCTCCAATGCACTTATGTCCTCTTTGTTTCCCTGGCCATGCCAAATTTGCCCTCTACTCTCCTCAAATGCCTGCATGGTAGCAGACCCTCTGCAACTCTGGTACCTCATGCTCCCTGCAGGGCAGTTTTTGTTTCTAAGGATCCTATAGTCCCAGTCAGGGAAGAAGCCAGTGCTGGGACTATGCAGTCTGTTTCCAATTCTACTGAAGAGGACACCCGGGTGCAGAGTTTCATGCTGACCTTCCTCCAGCCAGGGTAGACCTGGAACTCATATAGCTCAGGCTTCCAGGCTGGCTTTGAAACCCTTGAGCCTCCTGTCTCTACCTCCTAAGTGTTGGGATTACAGTTATGTGCTACCATGCCTAGATGAGACCTGTACTTCTTTCTCTTGGAAGTGTGTGCCCATGTGCACACTGCTCTGGGTGTGTGTGTGTGCACATATGCATGTCACTCCCCACTCCACTATACAACATGAGTTGGGGTGCATAGCTCATGAGAACAATCCAGGGGAGCACAGAAGAGTTCTGGGAAGCAGCTGATCTTTTTCTTTGCTATCTCCCCATGAGTGTTGTCACAGCTGTGAGATGGATATAAGAACCTAAGTATTAAACCCTTTGTGTCTCACAGGTCAGAATATTAGCGTGAGAATGAGGGGCTGGGGAGATTGCTCAGAGTTAAAAGGTGTTTGCCTGCAAAGCCTGCTGGCCTGAGTTCAATTCCCTAGCCACCTATGCAACCCAGATGCTAAAAGTGACAAAAGCATTAGGTGCTTGGGGTAGCAAGAGGCCCTGGCATGCTCATGTGCAAATAAATAATTAAAAAAATTATTAGTGTAAGAATGAGAAGTCTGTCTATGAAGGCTGACAACATGGGCCTTTATATTGGTGAGATGAGATGAATGAGTGAATGAAGGAAGGCAACTGTGGGGTGATATGTCCACAAACCAAAGAAAACCACCAGAAGCTAGGAGAGAGGCCTGGAACAGATTCTCTTTTATAGCCCACAGAAGGAACCCCTTGATTTTGGACATCTAACCTTCAGATCTGTGAGATGATACACTCATATTAAGCTCTCCAGTTTCTGATAGCTTGTTACAGCAGCCTGAGCAAATACTTGTTTTTCGCCATAGTACCATGGCCCATGTGGCTAGCCCATGATCACTTTTGAAGATGCCTGGACATTTTGCCAGAGATTATAAGAAATCTCCTTCCCAAACACATCTAGAAACTGTGTGACTCAAGGAAGCATCAGTACAGTCTCAGAAATGGGACCTGGATATGTTCTGTCTGGTCGCAGTGATGGTGGTGGGGACATGGAGGGCTGGGCTGGCCAACCAGCTTCCTGTACTGTCTGTTGGGTGCCCCTTTCTGACTGGGTTTCTCAGAAGCTGCATGGAAGATGCTTCTGGGGCATAGATTATGCTTTCCTATCGGGGTCTGTATCTGGGCCCTGTTGTCAGAGCCCCGATTTCCTCAGATTTTTCTACCATTGACGTCATAGCAGCCGGATGCACTGGGCTTTATGGGAAATTAGGAGGAAGAGAAGGGGGGCAGATACTCTACCCCACAGGTTTCGTTCTGAGAACTGGCTGGCCCATCCTGCGGCCCACTGGGCCCGGGTGAGGTGATGTGGGTGCTGGCGGATGTGGTGGGTGACATCCACCTGGGCCCCCCAGTTCTGTATACCCAGTCTTTTTTCAATGATAGAGAAGCCCCAGGTAGGAAGGTTGGTGAGTGCCAGAACAGGCCTCATGGATACTAGGACTCCTGGGATCTTCAAATAATACAGCAGTAGACCCTCAGAATCACAGGACTTCATTTCTTAGATGCAAAGGATCCCCAAATCTCAAAACTAGACTGTAGGGTGCATGGGTTCAATTTTCCATATATGTGGACCAATGTCCCAAGTAGCCAAATAAACAGGAACTTCCTGAAATACAGGAAGCTCAGAATTTCATAAGGCCTCCTGCCCACTAGGTCTGGGATGACAGCAAGCCCCTATTAGCCTCCTTCCCAGGCTTCATGAAGGCAGAGGGTCAGAAGGACCCCTCTTCTGTCCTAAGATGGATGCCAGTCTCTGCTGCTAACTGTTTCTGATGATCCTATATAAATTGAAACAAAGAGGAGCCATTTTCCAAAATTACTACATAAGAAATGCTAAGTAAAATGCCAGTGATTGGTAAATGGCCATTTATATTGCTTCTGTCTCCCTTATCTATCCTGGAACAAGGTTCCCAAGCTCAGAGTACTCGCCCAGAGAAGAAAGATGGCAATTGGCCTGGGCCTCATGGAGGGAGCCCACCACCAGGCTCTCTGGAAGGGTACCAGAATCAAATTTCCCAGGAACCAGCACCAGCTTAAGGACATAGACTTACCACCCTCTGGTCAACTAGGCATCTTAACCTATGGTGCCTGGGACCCCACCCAGTCCAGCTTTTGTGAGGCTATGATCATGGACCATCCTGTCCAAGTCCAGATCCAATCTGTGAGAAGACAAAAGGGTGAATGGCAGCCTAGAGCCCTCTTTACTCCCCTCCTGGGTGCCAAGGGGTAAACTGAGGCCTACAGTGGGAGAAAGGCAGAGCTAGAGTCTCACTGAGAGTCCTGAGATTGGAGCTTGGATTCAAACCTGACACTGCACCTGCATCTGAGGCCTGGGTAGGGCCTTCTCGCCCATCTCTGAGCCTCACTTTACTCTTCTACACTAGGAAGGGGAGTGGGGGGGGGCAGAGATGGGCAAGAACCCTTTGCCCTAAATCTGTGTGAGTCCTAAGGTATCTACAAGGACTTTGAGTTGACGAATGTCCCTCTATCCAGTGGTATACAGAGATAGTGATAGAGACATATCGATAGATATGTGCCGACTTGGGGGTGGGGAAACAGAGATACACAGAAGAGAGAGGTGGAGACAGAAGCACAGAGTGAGCTAGAGAAAGATCACAATGAGGGACAAAAAGCACAAGAGATACTAAGAGAACAGTGACAGGCAGTGAGAAACAAGTAAGTGGAGCGGGAGGGAGAGAGGGAGAGGATTAACTCAAATAAGAACCGTCCCTGGCCTCAGGCTGGAGAACCGATGTTGCCAAAGGAGAGCTAGATACCAGGGATACCCATGGGTTGGTATTGAATTGCACTGCAAAACAACAATTAGCAAAGAAGTGTGGGCATTGTACAAGGATACATACTGAAGACCAGAACAGAGTAGGAAGCTTTGGCACATAAACTTGTGCACAGAGGAAATGGTATTTGTGATGAATGTAGCATTTCAACATGAGAGTTAGTGCAAGATGGATTAACAAATATTTCTGAGCTAATTAGGGGAAAATAAATTGATTGAAAGATCAGTTATTTCCCCACCAATGCCTTCCTACCCAGTTTGAAATGTCATAATTATATATGCTCTAGAATAAATTCCAGATCCTTTGAAGAGATACATTTTAATGTCTGTCATCGGGGTCTGTCCTTTTCACACACTTTTCACAAAAGTCATTTGCAGTAGGTGCTATTATATTCATCACAATATATATGAGGAAATGGAGGTACAGAGAAGTTAAGTGCCTGGATAAAATTCACACAGATGACTTGGGGTGAATCTGAGTTGTTCCAGATAGTCTGGCTCCAATACCCACACTTGTAACCTCTACAGTAAATGGAAAAAATGAAGCCACAAAGGAGACTAGAAGCCAATATGAGGTCAACATTTATATTATTTTCAAGTGGGAAAGGACCAGAGACAGAAACAACATAAGAAAAGACTAACCTAGTTTGAATAGGTAAAAATACATAAGCACCATAAATAGAAAAGGCAAATGATGAATTTGGGGAAAATATTTGCTGTATACATATAGCAAACAAAAGGTTATTATCCTTTCTTTTTTTTTGTTTTTTTTTATGTTTTTTTAACTATTTATTTATTTATTTATTTTTCAAGCAGAGAGAGAGAGAGAGAGAGAGAGAGAGAGAGAGAGAGAGAGAGAGAGAGAGAGAGAGAGAGAGAGTACCAGGGCCACCACCCTGTGGGTCTGGCTTATGTGGGTCCTGGGGAATTGAACCCAGGGCCTTAGGCACCGGAGGCAAGTGCCTTATCCGCTGAGCCATCACTCCAGCCCGGTTATTATCCTTTCTGAATAAATTAAAAAAGAGAACACTCCATTAGGATCAAGAGCACAATGACACAACTCTTTGCCCCAAAGCACCAATGGCTAATAGACAAAAGTAATCAGAGAACGAAAACGTAACAATGTGGTAATGTTTTTTCACTTGTTATAATAGGAAAGGATTAAAAATGATAACCTTCACTAAGATTAGCCTGAGAAGAGGGAGCATAAAATAGGATGTTTGGGAAGAACAACAGGCAGGGAGGGTAAGAAACCTTAAAAATGCACACCTCGTCTTCCCCACAAACTATTTTCAGGACCCAAGGAGCCATTTAAGGATGTTTAAAATCAGAAACCACCCAAATGTCCAACAATTGGCACTTAACCCATGCAATCAAAATTCACACAACAATGTAAGGACAATTAAGACAGACATGAAATATCACATGTTCAGCTTTGAGTGTGCTATGAAATGACATTAATTGAATAAAACAGGATCAAACCCAACATATAGCATGATCTTAATTTAGGTGACAAACACTAATGGCTAGCACTTAGTGAACACTTACCACATGCCAAGCACAGGGCTACGATGCTGAGCCTACAGAGATAAGCTCATCCTAGTCCTGAGCAACCTTCTCTTCTTGGACATGGACTGTGGTCATAGGCATGCAGTTCTGCACTAAACCTTGGTTGTCATGGTGCAAAGTACCCTCCAGGAGGGACATGTGTCCACTCATGTGACACAATCAATGCTCAGACTTACCTGACAATCCTCCTGCTACTGGGACAAACACATCTGATGCCCATTCTCGGAAAATGTAAATCTTAAACTACTATTATTAAGCACCAGCTGTGTATAAATTTCTGGATGCTGGGTGGAAAAATAAGAGGAAAGGTGAGGCAACAAAGTGAGAGAGCTTGAGGGAAAGAAATGGAGGACAGGTGGTAGATGGAGTGTTGCCAAGATGGAAGAGACAGAGACAAGGAGATGGTCAGAGCTTCATGAAGACAGGAATAGAGTGTGTTCAAGGGAGAAAGACAGAGAAAGGGAACAGACAGGCGAGCAGAGAGACAGAGAGCTATGGAAAGCATCAAGAGGAAAGAACAAGAGATGGAAATATCCAGTTTTTCCTGGAGAGTATTCCAAGTTGGTGAAGGCTCTGGGTCCATAGACTGGCAGTTGATATATTTAAAAAATCATATCCACCTGCATACCAATCGATTAATTTACTTATTTTGCCCCTATCCAGAACTGATTGCTTTGCCCATTTGGCACTTATTATAAGTATTATTAGTTTCAAACGACCTTACCTGGTGGGTTCACAGTGGCTAGGTGTTTCCAGCTGTACTGGAGGGCTCCTGACCCCCCACCCCCCAGTGCTACTTTTCTGCCATCTCCACCAGAGCCTGCATCTGGTGGGGAAGAGTCGGACACTCACCTTGGACTGCCACAGAATGATCAGCCTGGCTTGTGGGAAACTGTCACATATCAAAAACAACTTTGCTTTTATACCGAGAAGAAAAACCACGGTGTGGAAGCCACAGACCTCTCTCTTCTAATAATCCAAAATTTTGATGAGTGTGTATGTTGATAATCACGGGGTGGGGGGAGTTGTCATAGTTTTCTCTGCACTTGCTTTGTTTCTCCTTTTCTTATGAGACTTAAACGGAAATTTTGAAATTTTGGGTTTTTTCTTTGCCCTTTACAAGTCATCTGAAAATATGATTTCTTCCTCTCACCACAGAGGTAAGAGGTATCAATGAGATAACAAGGCTCATGAGAAACCACAATTTTTAAAACAGAAGTGTGTAGAGTCAGAAAAAAAATAAGGGAAAAGTAACTCAAATCACAAAGGCATCCTGAGGCAGTCAGAGACAACATTCTGTGCATGAGAGGGTCTTTGAGGGTTCCTGAGGTATGAAAGAAGTCATCTGGAGCCCTATGTGTGGATGGAAATACAAAGAAAAGAGACAGAATATGGCTTGGTTTCTAGAGGCTTTGCCTTACTTCAGTTCTCAGTTTCCCCTTAGGTGGAACTAATATGATCACCATCATTCATGTTGCAGAGGGTCAGGAGCTCTGGACACCCATAACTCTCCCTTCCCATAGAAGGTGAGGGACATGGAGAAAAAGTAGAAAGTCAATCCCTATCCCCAACAATTCAGAGAATCAAAAACCTGAGAATCACTGGCTCTCAGAATACACCGAGAGAATGGGAGAATGTCTCTCTTTACATATTATGGCTGGAGTACCCTGACCCAGTGTCTATGTTTCTAGGAAGGTCCCTAGCAGCCTTGTATTAATGCATTTAGTCTTACAAAGAAGGGTTGGGCATGTAGCTCAGTGGGAGAGCATTTGCCTAGCATATCTGAGGTCAAAATTCCATCCACAGCACCACAAAAACAAAATTTTAAAAAACCCACCACACGTGCCCACAGAGAAGCCCAGGGGTCCCTGTCTGTCAAGAACAGGATAAGCATAGTCTAGCCTCATGATTGTGAACCTCACAGCCTTTGTGACAGTTCCACTTTAAGTATGGTGGCACTTGGAAAGCTGAGGCAGGAAGACTGTAAGTTCAAGGTCAGTCTGAGGATATGTAGCAAGACTGTCTCAAAAACTAAACCAACTACCCAAATACACAAACAAGAGGATAAGGAAAAAAAGACTCAGTTTGCAAGGAAATAGGATCCTAAATATCCAGCATGCTCCCAATAGCTGAGATTTATCAAAAATGTCTACATTCCAGACAGAGTGGAGCACTTCTCACAAATAATTATATTCAATCCTCACCAGAGCCCTCGGAGGTCCGTCTCACCATTACTGTATAGCCACTATGCAGATGGGGAAAATAGAGGTGCAACTTGCCCAAGTGTCCAGTGTTGGTGAAACTAATTGTCTCAGGTTTTACTTTTCAGGATGCGATGACAAAGAGGTTCTAGGATTTGGAGAGTCCTCTGGGGCTTGATACTTGGGAGTTTTAAAGTGTTTGCAATGTGGCAGTGGAATTTCCTCACTTGGCACAGATCCACATCCTCCAACCACTGCTCAACATGGGAGACCAGCCTCCATGGATTTCTCTTGACAGGCCATGGCTGAGGAAGTTTCTAGCCCTTGGGTATCCAGCACCATGTATGGCCCAGGGTTCCAGGCATCCAACATCCACCGTAACCTGTCTGCAAAACTGACTTCAAGTCTGGAGAAGAGAGTAAAAATAAGCTTTTATTCACATGATAGAAATGTAGTGGGCAAGATCCCCCCTTTCACCCCTTTTCCCCTTCACTTTTTTGTACCTTTTATTTTTTCCTTCCTTACCTTTTAAGGAGAGAGAGAGAGAGAGAGAGAGAGAGAGAGAGAGAGAGAGAGAGAGAGAGAGAGAGAGAGAGAGAGAGAGAGAGAAAGGGAATAACTTTCCTCAACTCACCTTTCTGGGAAAGCCCAGAGTGGTCTTAATGGCTTGGTAAAGACACAAAAAAAATGAATAGAAAAATATAAGACCTAAAACTATCAGCCAACAACAACTTGAAAAACCCAACCCATCCTACCATTATTTCAAAGTAAACCTTTCACTGGTTGGGGCCTCTGTGTTGATGGGTCATGTCTTTTGACATGGCCTGTGTGGTAGCTGGTAGCTGACAGAGGTACTGAGGTGGGATGAGGTCCCCTTACCTTGGATGCCTGTAGAGATCCAAAGAGCTTAATAGATGTGGCTCCTTGCAGGAGGGAGCAGGGAAGGGCTGAGAAGCATGCTTATCAGGAAGAAGTGTTGGGGAGCCTACCATAAGGATGCCCTAAGGATCCCTGCTCTCTGTGGATTCAGGTCTGAACACTCTCGAAGATACTTCGTATGTGATTATTAATTGGAATAGTTTTGAGGTGCTGAAGACTATTCCCTTCCCAGCACCTGCTTCCTCCTGCAATAGGGGCTGGTTTTCTCCCAGGGTCCAAGGTGTGGGCTGCATCCCGTTTAAACCTATCGCCATCTTTCCTTGCTTTGTGAAAGAGAAGTGGCAGGAAAAGTGAAGGTAAGTGGTCTGAAGGTTACCAGGAGGCCACTTGCATGGGACCTAGAGTGTGGGAGGGATGATGCTGCTTACTGCTGCTGACAGGCAGGATTTTTGCAGACCCTGGGGGAGTCATGGGGTCAGGTGGTTAGAAGTCACTACCTCTTCTCCATATTGGAATATATCTTCTCACATAGGCATTTGGGGAAGAGGATTAGAGTTGGAGATCAGTGGGAAGATAATCAGGTCAGGGAAAGTCCCCAGAGAAGGGGGTCTTTGACAAAGATGTAAAGGGCATGAGGAAGTGCACCATGTAGATATCTGAGTGCTGGAGGGATGAGCCAATGCAAAGGCCCTGAGGTGAGACCACACCGGATTTATTCAGGGTCAACAAGGAAGCAGGTGTGGTTAGAATGGGGTGAGTGAGAGGAAAAGTAGGAGGAGGTAAGGTTAGAGAGAGACTTATCAGGATTAGGCTAGGCTGGACTTGGGTGAGGATTTGGCTTTTACTCTCGTAGTGAAGAAGCCATGGAAGATTGGGAGGAGACATAACCTTTCAGGACACAAGAGGACTGACCCCCTGACTGCAGAGTGTAGAATGGAGTGTAGGGGTGTGGGAGGAGGAAGGGGACAGCGGGGAGGCTGCTGCAGTAGTACAGGTGACTGGTGGTGAAAGGATGGATTGGGGAATGTTTTTTAATGGTACCAGAGATTGAATCCATGTGTATGCTAGGCAAGTGCTCTACCACTGAGCAACACTTAGCTCAGCTCTTGTTTTTGTTTTTCAGACACTATGCAGCCTGGGCTGGCCTTGAACTCGAGGTGACCTTGCTTCTCTCTCTCTCTCTCTTTTTTTGGTTTTTTGAGGTAGGGTCTCACTCTAGCCCAGGCTGACCTGGAATTCACTATGTAGTCTCAGGGTGGCCTTGAACTCATGGTGATCCTCCTATCTCTGCCTCCTGAGTGCTGGGATTAAAGGCGTGCGCCACCACGCCAGGCGACCTTGCTTCTCAAGTGCTGTGATTATAAGTATGCATCACTATGCTCCACTTGGGAAATTAAAAAAAAACATTTATTTATTTGCAAAGCAGAGAGATAATGGAGACTGAGAGAATATGGGTTTGCCAGAGCCTCTAGCCATTGCAAATTAACTCCAGATACATGCGCCCTTTGCACACCTGGCTTTACATGGGTACTGGAGAATTGAACCCGGGTCATTAGGCTTTGCAGGCCAAGTGCCTTAACCGCTGAGCCATTCCTCCAGCCTGGGAATTGTTTTGAATAGAGAACCTATAGGGTTTACTGAAAAATGAAAAGCTGGGTGTGGTGGCACACGCCTGTAATCCCAGCACTCAGGAGGCAGAGGTAGGAGGATCGCTGTGAGTTCAAGGACACCCCGAGATTACAGAGTGAATTCCAGGTCAGCCTGGGCTAGAGGCCCTACCTCGAAAAGCCAAAAAAAAAAAAAGAGAGACTCTCTGCAGTCTTATTTGCCAGGTTGAAATAGATGAGAGGAAGCTCTACATGCTTAAGCCCTCATTATGACATTGTTTTGCTGCTACTGGTAGCTTAACCTATTCCTTCTTGACTCACGACCCTGGACACAGACCAGAGGAAGAAAGGCCGTGGGCGCTTGGCATCCCTGCTAGCTAGAGATGCTGTTAGATGAGACAACAGCATTCCACAAACCTGTCACATGGCAGGTGTTCGGTCAATCCTCACAGGATGTATGAATGGGCATGTTGAGAGAAGCTACAGTTCAATTCCCACAGGAGATGGGACCGCAGAGGGCGAGTGGAAGTAGATGAAGGGACAGAAGAAAAAGCACTCTTGGGAGAGGGGAGAATTGTTTTTGCTTTGGTCTTACAATAGGGCACAGTCTTGCTTTCAGGGGCTCGGAGAATTCCTGGGGCAAGGGGGGCAGTAATGGAAGGTTAGGGATAAGAGTAAGTCCATGCCTCAGAGGCACTCCCTTCCCATTGGCTGTTTGCATTGATTCTACTATACCCCAGGCTATACCCATGCACCTTGCTCCATTCTAGTCTACTCATTGGCTCCCAACACCTTCCTTTACACCATTCCTATTGGTTCTGCTCTTTCCCATTTTGTTGCTAAATCCTCCCTCAGCCCGGCTACACTATCCAGCCTCTACATTGGTCCATCCCATACTAGCGCTCCCGCCTTCACCGTCCATGCCCTAGAGGCTCTGCCCCCCCCCCAAGCCCCCTCCCTGTCTGCTCACACACTTCTCTTGGACTTTTAGGCTCGGTATTGGTCACTTCCCCCTGTTAACAAGCACCTTGAAACCAGTGCGCGAACACCAGACTCTCCATTGGCTCGCTGCAACATTCTCGTCTGGCCTCTGCGTCATTCCAGTGAGGTTTCTCATAGGCTCTTCTTTACGTCGTTTTTTTTTTTTTTTTTTTTAAGTCCCACCGCCTACGCAATCTGCCGATCTCCCACTTTTTGGACCTCTGGGCTCTTTTCCTGCTGCCCCCGTCACCTGTAGCCATTCAACTTCCCCCGCTGCATACAATATCGCTCGCGCTCAGACTGCCCCATTAGCTGTCATACTTTCGGCCTTAGCAAGTTGGGCTCCTCGTCACCCCCCACTCCTGCCTTTCCATTGATCCTCAATCATCCCGCCTCCTACATCGCCCACTCTCCCGCATCCTCTTCGGTCACGCGCTTCTTCTGCTCGCCAGTCACTGCCTACGTCACCATTGCGTGGCTGTCGATTGGCTGTAGGCTCTACCTGTCTTCATCTTACTGCCTATGCCCCCTTTAAACCCTATCCTCCCGCGCTGGCCTTCCCATTGGCTGCCCGCTCCTCCAGGCCCTGCCCCCGCCGGTCCCACCGCCGGTGCCGTCGGTGCCGCCGCCGCCGCCACTATGGCGCGCACGGCCCCTGTGGAGCCCCCGCTGCGGCATCCCGCACCCCCCTCGCCCGCCGCGGGAGAGCCCCGCGCTTCGGTTGAGGCGGCGGTGGCCCCGCGGAGGGTTTTGTTCGCTGACGAGGCCTTGGGGCTGCCGCTGGCGCAGCTACGCCGCTACCGGCCTTGGGGCGGGCCCGGGGCGGGCAAGATGGCGGCGGCCAGGCAAGATGGCGGCGGCAGCGGGGCTGACGAGGACGACGATGGCGAGGATGGGGATGAAGGGGAGGAGGAAGAGGAGGCCTGCCTTCTGCCCTCGCCGCTGTGCCCCGTTCCCGCTGGCGGGGGGTTTTACCTGGTGCCCACATTTTCGTTGCCGCCCGCGCCGGGCCGTCTGGAGCGCTTGGGGCGCGTGATGGTGGAGCTGGAGGCGCTCCTGCCGCCTCCAGGAGCGGTCCCCGGGGGTGCCGGGGTGTGGGTGCCTGGGGGGCGCCCGCCGGTGCTGCGCGGGTTGGTGCGCGTGCTGAACCGCTCCTTCGAGAAGGCGGTGCACGTGCGGGCCTCACACGACGGCTGGGCTTCTTTCAGCGACCACCCCGCACGCTATGTCCCGCTCAGCCCACCCGGGGCCGGAGCGGGAGGAACAGGAGCAGGAGATCCCAGCCTGGATCCAGGGCTCGGCCTGGGCCCTGGCCAGGCGTCCGCCTCCTCGCCCGACGACGGTGGCCACACCGACCGCTTTGCCTTTCAGCTGCCCTTTGCTGAGGGCGCGGGCGATGGGGCGCGCCTCGACTTCGTGGTGCGCTATGAGACCCCGGAGGGCACTTTCTGGGCCAACAACCACGGCCGCAACTACACGGTCGTGCTCCGGATCGCACCCGCTCCCACACCCATTGATGCCGAAGGGCCGCCCCAGCAGCAGCGGCTGGAGCCCCCGCCCGAGTGCCAGGGGCCTGTGGAGGCTGAGGCCAAGCAGCTGAAGAGCTGCATGAAGCCGGTGAGGCGCAGGTAATGTGTGCCAGCGCCACCTCTGCCACCACAGGGATGTAGAATGGAGGCTAAGCATCCAGCCCAGGAGCCTCTCAGGCCATTCAGTCCAAAGAGTAGTGGAGGCCAAACATCTGTTAGGCACTGTTTTTAATACTGGGTCATCATTCTATTGAGTCCCACTGGAAAGCCCCTAACAAGATAGGCATCCTCCCTGCCCTCAAGGATCCTGCAAGGAAGCAAGCAGAGGACTAGGGATATGGTCACTGGTCAGAGGAAAGGAATCTACTGCAGGGCTCTGGAAGGAATGACTGTTGTAAACATGGTGGTGAGGGAGAGCCCTTGTGATGAGACCTCGATGGTGATAAATAAGAGTTACAGTTGGTAGCAAATGTCATTGAAGCCGAGGCCTGAATGATGAGTTTTGTACGTGAATGAAACTGTCCTAGGTAGAGGGACCAGCAAGTTCAAAGGTCCTGAGATAGTGATGAGGTTGGTGTGAATGATAGCCAATGTATGGAGTGAAGAGAACATGCTGATAAGGTCACGTGGACCAAGGGCCTGCAGGTGGCGGCTAGGGAATTTCATTCCCAGTCTACAGAGCAGGAAATCGGAGTTCTAGAGGTGGAGAAACTGGTTGAAGAAGTGATGGTACCTGGCTTTTTGACTTCAGCTATGTCCTTGAAGCCTATATATGCTCTTTACTGTTCCACTCGTGTAGTCTTGAGTTTTCCTATAGGGGAGATGGACTGAGGCCACCCGTTCCCACCCATGGAAGCCCTAGCTTTGGTACAGGCAAAACCAGGTGCGAATGAACTTGAAGCTTATTGCCACACTTCCCATACAGTATTCAGGGGCTGGAAGAAAGAATCCCAGCAGACTCTTGATAGAACATTTTCCTAGTTTTTCTTTAACAGACCTGTAAGTTGTTCTTTAAGGTTAGCAGCTACGACTGATTCTTTGTGTGGTCATCAGAGTGTAGCCTGGGATCAGTCGATTGTCCCTAAAATGCATATATTTCCCTGCTTCTGCGAGGACTGGAAGTGGGAATGAGAAGAGGGTTTTGGCTGTTGGATTTGCTCTATCAGAAGCTGTGTAATGTAGCAGGGAGTTGTGGGATCCTGATTCTGGTAAGGACTTAGGCTTTGAGTGGTTCAGAAAAGTTTAGCCCTTTGCTGGTGGGCACTTGAGCCCGAGTATGTGAGCTAGTAGGTAAGCACCAATTTACCAATCTCTGAGTCTCCCTGCAATAGCCAGAGACATAGTCTAACGGGGCAAGCAGCATGGTGTTCATTACAGTATTAAGATCTTGGATTCTGGCGTCAGACCACCTGGGTGCAAATCTCAGTCCTGCCACTAACTAGCTTTGTGATCTTGGCCAACTCTTCACTGTGCTCTGGATAACTACCCTCATCTGTAAAATAGGTAATTATGGCACCTACTTCACAGGACAAGTATCAGAACTGAGCCTAGTTCAAAGTAGTGCCATAGAGGTATTAACCAGTATTAATATTTAGGCACTCATGTACAATTCTTTGGATTTCTCTTCTAAATTCAGCTTTGTTTATCAGCTTTGTGGTCTTGCCTCAGTTTCCTTATTCAGTCACATTGTGTGGTTGGGCTGGTTGCAGAGCAACTGTGGGCCAGGAAACTGAGGCATAGTGATAACTAGAAAGGTGAAGGTGGTCAGCATTTACTGATTTCTGGTAAGACCATGGCGTGCATTCACCCCTTGAAGCCAGCTGTAGGTGCTGTGATTATCCCCATTTAAGAGAGATGGAAGGGGAGCTCAGAGAGGTGAGCCAGCTTTCTCAAAGTCACAGCTAGCCAATGATGGGACCATGGAGGATCCTCTTGAAGCCCTGCAGGGGTCAGTGCACATTCTGGATTAACTTGTTAGTGTTCTCAGGTATTCATGCTTCCCTTTTACCTGTTGCATGTGCTGTGCTTTATTGAGGTATACCAACAAAGTTCTGATCTCAAGTTTGTGGCTCCAAAGATTGATATACATTATTGCACTTGTGTAACCACCATCTAGATCAACAGTTCGAAACTGTTCCAGTGCCCCCAGAATCACCTTCATGTCTATTGCTTTTCCTAAGTTGTCATCCTAGTCGGCTCTGTGGGAACACTGTCTGTAAGATATGACAGTTTGGGTATTGGAGTTTGGTCATTTTCAAGAGTAAGAAACTTTGCTGGACCAAGGTGGGTGGAAAGGGTGTTTTTCTTTTATAGTACACAGGTGGTTTTAAGGAGAAATTGAAGCAGCTCATTTAGACAATTGTTTTGGTAGCTGGCTCCAGGTTTGTGGGTCCTAATGTGACTTGTGATATTATTTTAAGTGGGCAGATGGCTTTTTGATAGCTTCTTTATCATTTGATCTCGGCTCTTGCAAAGAGGAGGCTGGTGCTCACTGCAAGATCAGTGATAAGGCTTTCTTTGTAGGTTGGTGGCTTTCTTGGCAGTACATTTTAACTTATTGTTTTAAGACCTGTGTGCTACTGATAAGTTGGAGCACTGTTGAACAACCAGGTACACTGGCAATCTAGTTCTTTGTGAAAATGCCAACAGACTTCAGGGGATAACCTTTTGTTACCTGTGGGAGAACCTCTGAAGAGGGCATTAGAAATGTTAGCTGCAGGTCCACTGTGCACTGGGCTCTATCAGTTGGAGGTAGGGGAGAAGTCTGGCAGCCATAGGGGTGTAGTTCAGAAACTCAAATGGCTTCTTCCCCTGGGTTGCACAACCAGGTTTTCAGTACCCATTAGACTTAGATATAATTCATCGACAAGCATTTACTGAGGGCCTGCTGTGTGCTGGGCAAGGGAAGAAGATGCAGGCTGGTTCACATATACCCAAGGGTCTGTGGTGGAGCTGGGACAGCAGGGGCATGTGTAGAGGGTTTGCCATGTGAGACCTGGCTGAGCCCCTACTCTTTGTTGGGAACTTTGCTGAGTAGTTTTGTGCAAAATCTCATTCTTGACACCAGCCCCTGTGAGCTAGACTGATTTTATTCCCTCTTCTGGATGAGCAAACAGGCTCCGAGTCCAAAGTGCCAAGACTAGGTAGGATGGGAAGGAGCCCTCCTGATCTGCCTTGGCTTAACACCCTGTGGAGGTGTCCTATTCCTCTTAAAAATAAAGACCAAAAAAACCTTATTGTGGCCTTCAAGCACTCTCATTCTGTTTCCCAGTCTGGTCTCCGCTGGCTTCTAGTCTTGTCTATGTTCCTGTGCTCCTCTTATCATGGTCTTTCTGTTACTGCTTGTTCCTTCCTGCCTTAGGGTCTTTGTTCATACTGTTTCCTATACCCTTCACAGTCTTGTATGGACCAATCAGTTCTAAGAGGGCTTCCTCAGGGAAACTTGGCTATCCTAACTAACCTTTTCAGGCCCTTAGTCTTTTTTTTTTTTTTTTTTTACAGCACTAATTAGACTGGAACATAGCCCAACACAGGGACATCACCACAAATTCAGGGGCATTTTCTATCCTGCCTAGCAGTCATGTGACTCAAATGTTAATTACTTTCAGACTTTTCCTCTTGCTTCCAAAAATAGAAATTGTAAGAATGGAACTCCCTTGTAATTTGCAGCCCCTAAACCTGCACAGTGACCCACCCTTCCCTATTTTACAGGTAAGGAGAGCCAGGCCTCATTTTCTGTCACTTGCTCTAGAATCTGACATCATCACCTTTCTATCCTGCCATGCTTTTTTTTTCCATGTGATCTCCGTTGACCTATCCCTAGGCCAGGGTCCCTGTCTTTATTGAGCTGTTTCCACACTTTGCTCTTCCTAGTCAGTACCTGGATACCTGTTCAGCACTTTCTCTCTCTTCTTGCTGACCCTAGTGTTCATAACCCCCTGGCTTCAGACAAACTCTATATGTTTTGTGATTCTCTTCTTGAAAAGGCAGACTTCCTTCCTTGTCCTTGAAGACTATTCTTTGCTGCTTTCCTTGAACTCTCTGGCCCTTTTCTTTCTCCTTGCTCACGTTTTCAGCTTCGTGTACCAAACCTGTTGTCCCTACCTGACTGAGTCCCCAAGGTTCCCCAAACTCATCTTATTTAACTGTGTTTCCATCACCTCCCACACAGGACTCCTGAGCAACCTCATACTCCCTGACCTCCCATGTTTTCTAAGCATCCTTCAGCCCTTGCAGACTCTGGTCTGGGCCAGGGTCCCTTGTTCTAGGGTATTTCCTTTTCTAAAGGCACTGACTACAGTTTGTAGTCCGACCTTCATTAGGGAATTATTGGATGACTGCCATGCTAGACTGTAAGCTCCGAGAGGAGTAGGGACATGGTCTGTGTTTGATCACCACTGTATTCTTGCAGGCCTGCCACATTGTCTGGCACTGAGCAAGTGCTCAATAAATATTTGTTGAAAGAATGAGTTTGAGTTTTTTTTTTTTTTTCATGTCTTCCCTCACATCAAATAGTACATTTCCTAGTTGGGTTTGCTCACCAGTTTGTCTCCAGGGGTCTGACTGCCTGATACATAGGAAGGCCTTGGTGGGTTTTACGTGCATCTGTAATGGAATGGATGGGATTCAATTTGATAGCCAAGTTGGCAGGCTTAGGGGAAATGAGAACAATTGGAGTTGAAACAGGGCGGGATAGAGGTCACTTGAGTTGTCTGGAAGGATTTCATGTGAAAGTGATATCCTTTTATTCCACAGAAAACTAGTAGGGTGTCATGGTTAGGGATGTGGGCCCGAGGCTGTACACTAAGAAAGTGGCATAGCCGGCATATGAGCCTGCAGTGTCCTGCTTCAATGCTCCAGTTCTTAAGCTGTGCACTGCTCTATAGCTTACCCCTTCAGAGCCTCGTTTTCTGCAACTTGCCCCAGAAAATGACATCATTGGTTCATCTTAGAGGGACTGTGGAAAGAATTGTTAAGTACTTTACTGATGCTTTTCACCTATTTCCTCAGTTTACCCAACTCACTGAGGACGGTGTTCCTATTATTTCTTCTTTGTAGCCAGGTCTAAAGGTCTAAAGAGGTTAGGTAAGTTGCCCCAGGTAACATAGCTGGAATGTAGCAGAGCTAGGATTATGAAAAATTTATTGAGATGTAAAATCAATTTAGTGGGTTCCAATAAACATTTAAAAAGTGGCACAGGAAGTAACAGTGCATCATGACGTGCAGTAAAAGGTAAGTATTATTTAAAAGAACTTCTGTTTTAATTCTCTGTCTCTCCCTCTCTCCACATGTGGGTGTGCTGGGTTAAATGTCTTTCCTTTTATTAGATATTTTCAAGTAGACAAGAAAGGGAGAGAGATAGAGAGTATGGGCATGCCAGGGCCTCCAGCCACTGCAAACAAACTCCAGATACATGCACCACTTTGTGCATCTGGCTTTACCTGGGTACTGGGGAATTGGACCTGGTTTATTAGGCTTTGTAGGCAAGTATCTTTAACTGTTGAGCTATCTCTCCAGCCCCTAAAAGGGCCTTTATTTATTTATTTATTTATTTTATTTATTTTATTTATTTATTTATATTGTAGGCTATGGCCAGAGAAGCTTGAGAAATGGCCAGGCACTCTCTTGTGGACTTGATTGTCCACAAGTTCCAGAGTTAAAGCTGACACATTGGGGGAGGCAAGACAGTGCCCCTAAATATACTGGGGGGCTTTCACAGCCTCTTTCAAACACCATTCTTTTGCAGAAAGCACATGGCCATGGGTAACTGGAATTCCAGGTATTGTGGGACAGCTTTCTGAAGTCACCTGTCTCCAGAGTGTGCATCATCATCAGGTTGTTCACAGCTCTTTGGGGTTCAGAATCGGATCCACTTTTGGGCTGGCAGAGTTCTTTGGAACCTTGCGTGCTGGAGAAGCTCACAGAGGACCCAGATGGTGGTGGTTGTGGCAGTGATGTGACTGGCTCTAATTTGCTTCTCTGTGGGACTTGTCAGCCTCATTTTCTTGTTTACTTTTCAAATTATTTTTTCTCTTCTGAATTAGGTGGCCTGGTCTGAGGCCAACTACTGCTTTCCACTGTTTGAGGTCAAGTAGCCATGAGTTTCATGGTGGCAGGAGGAATTTTTACATTTAATAGAGTAGTCCCTTCAAGGCAACACCAGCATGACTTGTGTTCTCAGGTACCCAAATACTGCATCCCAAGACAGCCCCAGTGGTATGTTCCTTGGCACACTTTTACCCACTACCCTTGACAGGATGCCATGTGGTATTTGTGGGGCCGGTGCCAAAAAAAGGTTTCATTCTTAAAAATTAGTAAGTAGGTAAAGTTTTGTTCTTAATCTCCCTCCCCATTTTTCTAAGAACTTCTCTGTTACCGATCTGTGAGTCAGTGTACACCTGTCCTCAATTTCTCTTACTGTCCTCATTTTCACTGTAGTTATAGTGGCCTCCAAATTTTTCCTGTGAAAGTTCCAAGAGATAACAATTGTAGAGACTAGCCTCAAAGTCGATCTCTCTTTGGATGTGATCAGATTGGCATGTAGTCAGTGGATGTAGACTCACAATTCCTTGAGCCTTGGTTTCTGCATTTAGAGAAAAGGAAGGTTACTGCTTTGAAGGATAGATGCAAAGGTTTTCAGATGACTTGGTGTAGTAATGCAAAGGCCCATATTAGAGGAGGTGAACAGTAAATACCTATGCCACCTGATTCCATTTCTGACTTGGCCAAGAGTGCAGCTTGTTCACATCTACTGACTTCATGGATCTTGACTTGGGCTGGCTTGGATAGCTTCTGTGGAAAAGATGAGGCTGAAGATTTTCTTTTGTGTTTGCTTTCCTTCTCTGTTGGGAGCCCTTTTCTGCTTTTTCCTTCTAACGGATGCATCCTGAGTTCTCTTTTTATTCACGTCTATGACTTTATAGTATCTTTTAGAAGCCTGGTTGTCACACAAATCAGGATAGGGGAAGATGACAAAAGGAAGCTTATGTAGACCTGCTTCTGGGTGGGAGGGCTTTTTTTTGTATGTTTGGGGTGATATTCTTGAAGAGGTTACATTAGATTAAAAGATCCCATGGAAATGATTTTACTTTTACAAAAAGAAATTATCTGCCAGGCAGAAGTCATGTTGAACCACAGATCCAAAGGTTTGGGTTTTAGACCCATGGACAGGACTGGCACAAAACTAAGATGGCTTTTTCTGAATCCCTCTTTCTCACCTATGATGTGTGGGAGTTGCTGGCAAGGCTCTCAGGATCAACAATCCCAGGTTTTATAGTATTTGGACTGAAATACGTATGGTGGAAAGCATGAGTCCTAGACCACATAGACAGATTGTCCCTCCCAAGCTTCAAGACTCTAGGCCTACGTACCTAGGCCAGATTTCTTCCTCCAGTGTACCAATAAAAAGTTCCTTTAGCTTCTCTTTCTGGTGGTGTCCTAGCCACATGTTCCATGGAACCATGGAAGCAAAATGAATATGTAGACAATGGGCAGGTAAAGCATTCATGGAGGAGGAGGGCTGGAACTTGTCTACTGTTGGTTCTCCCCTTTATCTCCTAGATAGGGTTGGAGATAGATTTGGGTAATAACCCCAGTGTCCTTTATCTAAGCAACAGCAATTTACTGATTAAAAACTTGGTTTTTGATCCTGTATGTATGACCAGGAGCCATTTTTTTCAACCTGTTTCATCATAAGATGGGGATAATAGCACTACTTCAAAGGATTAGAAATCCTACTTTAGGGCACTGTGAGGATTAAACTAATATACACGACACATGTAGATCATTGCCTAATGCCACAGTACTATGCACAGGTCAGCTAGTGACATTCTGTTTCTGTGAAGGCAATTGATTAGGTGTTTTCTCAAAGTTTCAACTATTGCCACAAGTGGCAACAATGTCCAGTTGCCTCTTGGGAGAAAACAAAAGAGATCTCAATGAGTGTCTTCATTCCCTTCAGGTTTTTTGTTTGTTTGTTTGTTTTTTTGAGGTAGGGTCTCGCTCTAGCCCAGGCCGACCTGGAATTCACTCTGTAGTCTCAGGGTGGCCTTGAACTCTCGGCAGTCCTCCTACCTCTGCCTCCCAAGTGCTGGGATTCTAGGTGTGTGCCACCACGCCCGACTTCCCTTCAGGTTTTTGAACCTTGTACTCATTGTTCTTATAAGCATGGATATTAAAATCAATGCTTCCTTTATTTGTCTTCTTTGTAGACATTTGACCTTCATGTGTGAGAATAAGAGACAGTGTTTTCTCCATGATGAGGTTCCACCATGATGGGATCTGGCTGAAACATTTGGTTTATGCCATTCAGGGTTCTGAAGTGGCCTGTGAAGGGGAAGTAAGACCAACAGATTTCTCCCATTGATTTAGTCTCTGCTCTGTATCAGGCATGATTTCTAGCTTTTCATCTTTATTCTCCATGGCTTCCCTTTGCTTGATACATACATCCTGGATCTCCTGTGCTCTGTGTTGCAGGTGAACAGGTTATGTGACCTGGCACCCTTATATGGAGACAAAGGAGGGCTAGAGTAGGAACCTGCCCTTTCTTGAAAAATGACTTCTGCCACAACCAGGAACAAATCCTAAAGAAATGATCAAAACTTGTTGATAAGACTATGTCTGATGCTATTTGCTTTGTGACTACAAAATGAAGGGAACAGTTTAGCTGCTCAGTAGGAAAGGAACAGCCACATACGTGATAGGAAGGCCATGTGATAGGAGCATTAAGCAGCCATTTTCAGTGTTTACAAAAGTCTATAATGACGTTTCTTACTGTTTAATGGACAAAACCAGCTGTGAAAATATGCTTGCTGAATCCAAATGGTCTCAGAGAATGTCTGGAATGAAATTGTTGAAATGGTAATAGTGGTTGCCTCTGGCAGATATGATTGTTTTGTTTTTTGCATCATATGCTTTTCTATATTTTGTATTATTTCTACAAAGAATGTATAGGACTTTTATGCCAAGCAATAAAGGCAGCAGAAGAGAAAACAGCATCTGTCAGGTAAAGACAGGCCACCACAGAGGCACAGAAAGTGCCCATGTGTGGCAGAACTAACTTCTCAGGTTATCATATCCATGTGCTGTTTCATTTGCTCCACAGGCCTCTCAAGGAAGAACTGAGGATGAAGAGCATGGATGATAATACCACTGCTGTAGGTCAGTACTCAGCAGGCTTTGGGAGTTTGGGCTTCCTTTATTATATCTTTTTTATTTTTATTTTTGCTTTTTTGAGGTAGAGTTTTGCTCTAGGCCAGGCTGACCTGGAACGCACTGTGTAGTCTCAGGGCAGCCTTGAACTGATGGGGATCCTCCTACCTCTGCCTCCTCAGTGCTGGGATTAAAGGTGTGTGCAACCATGCTGGCCCTTTTTATATCTTAATTACCTTTTGTGGTGTTGGGGATGGAACCACATGTGTGGTGCTCTACAATTGAGCTATGCTCCCTACCCTTCTGGTGCCTTTTTGCCTTTTCTTTTTCCCTTCCTTCCTTTTTTTATGTTAAAATGAAAAAGTCTTTGCTTCCCTAGACTTCCAGAGAAAGCTCCTCAAACTGTTAGTTGGCCAGAGTAGCAGATTTTCTTAACAGTGTCAGATCGTACACCTGTTTTTCCCCAACACTGTCTTTCTCTTCTCTCTGGCAGAGCATACTGATGTCCAGGAGTCATTGGGTCCTCTGGTGGCCCCTACCCCACTCCGTCCGTGGCCCCAAATGACACCTCAGGTAAGCAGGCCCTTGTGGTTTCAGTGTGACCACAACTGGACCTGTTAGTAAGATTAGCTCTGGATCCATCTTAGGTGGGAGGGAAGCCACAAAAGCCAGCTGATGGGGTGGACAGAATGAAGTGATTTACTTAGGTTTAGAGAAATTTTAGTTGTTACTTTAGCAAACATTTAGGGAATACTTGCTCTGTTACAGACACTGGGAACGGACCATCTGTGTGGGGCTTAAATGTTAGTGTGGAAACAATAAAATAATGGCTAAAATATATGGTATTTTAGAATGCTAAGGAAAAAGTGGACACAGAGGGACAGGAAGAGGGGAGATTTGCAATTTTAGACTGGGGCCCTGGAGAGGCCTTAGTGATAAGTGAGATTTGAGAGGAATTTGAAGGTAAGAGAATGAACCGGGCTGGAGAGATGGCTTAGCAGTTAAGGCACTGGAAGCAAGTGCCTAAGGCCCCGGGGTTCAATTCCCCAGGTCCCACATAAGCCAGACCCACAAGGTGGTGGCCCTGGTGTTCTCTCTCTCTCTCCTTGAAAATTAATAAAATATTTTAAAAGAGAATGAACCATGTAGATAACTGGGAGAACATTCTAGAAAAGTTCCTGATATAGGGCCTCAACTACTGTGTGTTGGGAACAGCGAAGAGACTGGTGTGGCAGAGCAAAGTGGGGCAGAGCACTGAGCAGTGAGGTCAGAGAGATGGCAGGGGACAAATTGGGTGAGGCCCTGGGAACTAAGGTGAGAAATTGGCTTTTATTCTGAGTGAGGAGGATGTACAGGATGTACAGGCCCTGAACAGAGGAGGAATGGGATATGAGGTGAGGTTTAATAGGCTCCCTCAGCCTACTGTATGGGAGAGGGCACTGCAGTGGGTGCCATGGTGCTATTGTCAGGGGAGGAATAGAAAGAATGTATGTATGTTTTCATTTTTATTTCTAGAAAATTGAACATATATTAAAGTAAGAAGACTAGCATAATGAACTCATATCATCAATCAGCTTAAATATCAGCATATATCCATTCCTACATTATGCTATAGCCTTCTTCCATTGTTATGTGGTCTTTGGGGAGTCCAGGAAAGTCCTTGAACTCCAAACCCTGAGTTTGTGTTTGCATTTAACCAAATTGGACAAACCAAACTGATAAGGATTAAATTATTATATTTATTTAGGGAAGTATAAAACCAAGGGAAGAAAAATGGATACATCCATGTGGTCTGAGAGCACACGTGTGGTACACCTGGAAGGTGAAAAGGAAGTTAGAAAAGAAAATAAAGTGCAAAGAGCTCCTGCCATGTGGAGGGCAGGAGGAGGTAGTCCATGTGGGAGTAGGGGTCAGGGGGTTTCTCCCCTCATCTCAGCCCAGCCAGGCTGAGACAAGGGGAGACTCACCAGAACCTGGAGGTTTAGGGGTGGTGAACGGACAGCCAAGAGAGCCCTTGTCCCTGGTAAGGGTCTAACTATAACCTTACTGTAGTGGGCTTTACTTTCTGGCTCAGGTGGGCCACAATGCCATCTAATTGGTCTGGGCTAGAGGCTGGCTCAGGAAGAGAGAGGCCAGCAGTGACACTAAGTTCTGGGGTCTGAACTTGACCAACCACAATGCCAGGGTTAGATTTGAATTCTAGGAAGGAGCCCTAGAGAGGAGCTCAGGTGTGGAAAAACAGGTCTAGGCAAGAGATAGATAAGGAGAAGTCAGATTCTTTCCTGGCCAAGTGGAAACTGCAAGGAGAGGTCCAAAGACATGCCTGCTTTTTACTTTCAGGGGCCAAGCTCCCCTAACTGCCTTAATATTCTATTTCCTATGGAATTGTTTTACAAAAAAAATCCAGGTATCATTCCATTCATGTATACTATAGTTTATCTCTCAGAAAATTAAGAATTGTAAAAAACAAACCTTAAACTTCAAGGATAGCACAATTATCACTCCTTAGAAAATTAACAATATTCCTTCATATCATCAATTAGTGATCAAATTTTCTCATCTCATAAGTATTCCCAGGATCCAATCACTTTTTATTTATTTTTTCACTTTTAATCTCTCCCACTTACTTTCTTTGCAGTTTGTTTAAGAAACTCCATTTTTTTCCTGAAGAGTTTTCCACACTTTGAGTTTGGCTAATTTCATTCAGGTAGAAACACATTTCTAACTATGTTTTCTTAACTTATTAATTTTATTTAATTTAGTCTTTAATTATTGAATTTAAGTAATTTACTTTGCTAAGCCATTTTATTAAACCAATTTTAAATATACTTTATTATTAAATTGGCTTAAATATAATTAATTCCATTAAATCCTATTATTTCCACTTCCTTTATTAGCTGGACTTACTCTCTAAAGAAAAACTATCCCGCATACATTGTTTGGCTACCTGAATGTATAGTTTGTGCAGGCAAAACTGTGTACTTTATCTCCTCGCTTGCATTTGCCAATATTCATTCAAAATGAATATTTTTATAATAATATATCCAAAGGTGACCAATCAAAGGACTTTTGGTGTGTCATAATGAATTCATGGATTTAAATTCTTTTTGGTGACTTTGAAACCCATCATACTTATTCATTCTGATGCTTACATTGAACTACCTACCTCTGGCTCATAGACTAATAGGCTTTTTAAAAATTGTCTCCTTTCACATGTTGACATTTCCCTCTCATTCTTTGCACTTTTCCTCAAATCCTATTATGACAATATGTCATAGCCTTATATTTTGCCTGCTCCAAACCCAGAAAGAGCTGTTTAAATAAGGAGTGAGCCCTGGTTCCTTTAGTATCCAGAAACCCAAGTGTGGGGGCCTGGCGTGCTTGTTGCTTGGTCATTGTTTCCAGGCCTTTCCCAAAGAGATAGGGAATAAATATTTTAAAATCAGAGTCTCATGAGTTCATTTGTATATTCTGGCTATGTTTTGAAGGGAAACAGTACTTCCTGGTGATCATTCTGATCACACTGACTGGTGATCATTCACTGAATTGCTCAGGTTCATTACCTGTACTATGAAGTCCTCTTGTACTCTTTTGCTTTTTGTTATTTTAATATATATGGCTGAATCATTGGAGTTTAGAGAATTATAGGGGGTTCATTCAGGTTATTTTTTTAACCTGAAAACTTCTATGGGTCTGGATGTGGGCTGTTAATAGTTCTCACTGTCTCTTCTTGTCCCCTCCCCTTCTTTACTTTATTCCATTTTCTTTGTATTCCCATTCCCATCATGGATCCAGGTTTCTGAAGTTATAGTGACCAGCAACTTTCCGGAAGGTGACATACCCAGAAGCAGACTACCTGTGGCTTTTACAGAGGTCCCTCAGACACCAGCTATCAGGATTGCTCCATCTACTCCTATCTGTGGCCTGGGTGGCCCCCCCAGGGACCAGGCCTCAGGGCCCGATGCAAGTGAGGGGGCCTCTGGGCACTTTCTGGAACCCAGCCAGCAACAGATGGAGGCCACATGGGAGTGTGGGGGTCGAAAGGATTGCATGGTGGGTACAATTACCAATGAGCCTGCTGGGGGTCTGGAGGTCATGAGTGGGTTGGAGGAACTGCTTGGTGAAGACACCATTGATCAGGAGCTGGAGCAGCTCTACCTGTCCCATCTGAGTCGCCTGCGGGCCGCTGTGGCTGCAGGGGGTAGTGGGGAGGGCCCTACTGATGGGGGAATATACTCCAGCCATCCCTTGGGCATACTCACGGACCGTGACTTGATCTTGAAGTGGCCTGGCCCCGAGAGGGCCCTGAACAGTGCCCTGGCTGAGGAAATCACATTGCATTATGCACGCCTGGGGCGTGGTGTGGAGCTCATCAAGGACACTGAGGACCCTGATGAAGACATGGAGGGTGAGGAGGGGCTCTCCATCATTCTTTCTAGTCCTGAAGAAGACAGCCCCAAGGAATCACCTCCGGAAATCCTCTCTGGAGCCCGCTCTGTGGTTGCCCCTATGGGAGATGTGTGGCTTCCATGGGTGGAGGGCTCTGAATGTAACAGCTCTGTGGTTCTGGGAACAGAGGGTCAGTTCACTGGGAAGCCAGAGAAAGAGATGGGCAAGGACATTAACTCTTTGCACATGAATAGGGTTATTTCTGGGGCAACCAGGTCCCCAGAAGAAGTTGGGACAGAAGCCTGGATGGAGGTTACCAATGAGTGGGCAGGCAGCTTGGTTCCTATGTCTGATAAGGAGCCAGCAGTACCAGTTCTGCGAGAGCAGAATCCCGCCCTCCTTGGTCCCATGGGAAGTAAAGTCTTTCTTTCTAGTGTAGTCAGGTCTCATGTGATCTCCCAGGATGAAGAAACTGCAGCCCCAAGTCTTGAAACCCCAAAGAAGTCCCCCACCCTAGCATCCCCTGAAGAATGTGTGTGTGGTTTGACTCCTCAGCTTTGGGGGCCCTTGACACAGACTCTGGGAGTCCTGGCTGGGCTAGTGGTTGTCCCTGTGGCTTTGAACAGTGGTGTGTCCCTCCTGGTGCTTGCGCTGTGCCTCTCTCTGGCCTGGTTCTCGTAGGGGCTGCCTGTGGGATCAGCAATAACAGGCTTCCCCCCCTCTGGGGTCTAGGGAGGGTCCAACCTTCCATCACCCCAGTGGGTAGAGATGGGATATGTGGCCTGTAGTTAGGACTTTGGTCCTTTGCTTCTGAGAATGTCTGACTGAAGAGAAGCCTTCCAGTCCTCATGCTTTCCCATCAGGGCTCCCAGCAGTGGCACCTGTGGAGAGTAATGGAATGGTGGATAGTGTGAGAACTTTTAGAACAGAACCAGGCATGTCCGCCCCTACCCCCAGTCTGTATTTATTTTTGTATAATTCTCTGGATGAGGGAGCATGGTCGTGAACTGGTCTTGGAGCACAATTACCCAGAGATATATTTATTAACAGTCAACCTGTGCAACCTGCTGGAGCTTTATTTTTAATTTAATTTATATAGAATACTATTGTTATATGCCACAATAGAGCTCTATGAGAAATGATGTGTCTTGCTGTGTTGGTATCCTGTTTGGGCCTGATTGTGTAGGGTGGTCATGTTCAGGGGGAGGACCATGGTGGGGGGTAGGGAGTGGCTGTCACCAGGCCCATCTGCCTCTTCAGTGTGTGCTTAAGGCTCTGTATGTCTCACCTTGTGCTCCCAATACATGTGGTCCTTTGTTCTTTGCACATTCTGCTTGGGGAAGCCTGCTTCTGTGTGTATGGGTGGTATTGGTGGGAACTAGAGGAAGAGTGTTGGCTACCTGAAGATTTGGTGTCAGTCATGTGGCTGCAGTGGTGGCTGTGGTCAGTTGTGGATATGAGGATATGGGTTATGAGTCAGCCACAGGGTTTTGGAGGTCACTGAAAAAAGGAGCTTTGACACTAGAGACCCTTCAAACCCTAAGATGGAAGGCCTTAGAAAGGAAATAATGTACTTTAAAAATTTTGTATCAGATTTTCTCTCCACAAACATTACATTTTTATCCATCTAGAAAATCCAGCTTTGAATCAAAGGATATATATATATATATATATATATATATATATATATATATATATATATATATATATATATTATGCAAATAAAAACTCCTTGCATAGCAAAATAAAATACCATATATTTATTTACAGCAAAACTTCTTTAAAACATTTTTCTTTTCTTTTTAAGGCAGGGTCTCTTGCTTTATATCCCCAACTGGCCTGGAACTCAGTATCTTCCTGCCTCAGCCTCCTAGTTCTGGAGTTACAGGTGTGCATCACCATGTCTGATGCTATAAGAAAATGTCTTAATTATTTATAGAAGCCTTCTTCAGCTCTACTTCTCCCAATGCTTCAATACCTTTCTGAAATAGCCCCAATCTTTTGTTTTGTTTTTGCCCAACCATTTCAAAAGTGTTGAAGTTATTGATTATGTTTACATCTCACATCAACAGTTAAGTCCCAGAGATCATCTTACATGGTCTCTTGGCAGCATTTGAGTTGACCATCTCTATTCTCAGCCTTTTTCTTCATTTGGTTGCCAGGATATCACATTCTCCTAGTTTTCCTCATTCTTCACTAGTTCTCCTAGAACAGTGCCCAATAGTGCTCAGTAAATACCCACTGAATGAAATGCATGAAGGAACACATATACATAGGAAGGTACAGAGAAGCATGGATAAAGAGCTTGGGTGGTCATTTAGTGGTTACAAAATCACTTACTTCAGCTCCACAAGTCTTAATGGACCACCTCTGCTCTGCCATGTGGACACAGAGGGAGGAGATCACAGTCCAATGGGGGTGATAGATAGCAGCATGCTTAGTGCATCAACAGTGATAGGTCCTGTGGTCTGTAAAAGCTCAGACAGATGATTAGCCTAATCTGGGGACTCTGGAAATCTTGGAGTATATGGTCTCTGGCTTGAGCTCTCAAGAGCGAGAAGAAATCCAGCAGGTAGTGAAGGGAGGTGAGGACAGCCCAGTCAAGGAATAGCATTGTAATCTGGAAGCAAAATTAAGAAGTTCAGCACAATTGTTTTTCTTTTCTTCCCTCCCTTCCTTCCTTCTTCTCTCCCTCTCTCCCTTTGTTCCTTTTTTGTTCGTTTGTTTTTCCAGGTAGGAACTTGCTCTAGCTCACTTGGGATTCACTATGTAGTCTCAGGCTGGCCTCAAACTCATGATGATCCTCCTACCTCACCCTCCGGCATACTGGGATTAAAGGCATGCACCCCACACTCAGTTTATTTTTCAAAAATACCTTTTTTTTTGAGGCAGGGTCTGTTTCAAGCCTAGGCTGATCTGGAACTCACTGTGTATTCTCAGGGTGGCTTCAAACTCATGGCGATCCTATCTCTGCCTCCCAAGTGCTGAAATCAAAGGCATGCACCACCACGCCCAGCTTCAAAAATATCAATGACAGAACATTTAATATTGAAAAGGAGAAGGCTGTGAAGAAAACTATTGTATATTATGATACCGCAACTCTAATGGATTCACACATAAAGAGACCTTACACCATTAGAAGGGAGTGTTACAGGAGCCATCTATTACATAAATGTTGGTTGATTCATTCTGAGTATTTATGGTTTGTTCTTCCCCTCATCTTTATTATAATTTTTGAGCGGGATTTTGAGGTAAGGTTTCAGTCTAGCCCAAGCTGACCTGGAACTCACTCTGTAGCTCCAGGCTGGCCTCAAACTCATGGAGATCCTTCTATGTCTGCCTCCCTAGGGCTGGGATTAATGGTTTACACCACAACACATGATTTGCTTTTCCCCCTTTTGAGGCTAATGCAGTCAGTCCTTCAGCACAACCCCCTTGCTAGAAGGTGCAATCTCTATTTTCCATTTTACTGATTTCCACCTGTGAAATACACAATATTAGTAGTTAAGAACAACAGAATATGAAATTTGTCTTTTGTTTTTCAAGGTAGGGTATTATTCAGGCTGACCTGGGATTCACTATGTAGTCTCAGGCTGACCTCCTACCTCTGCCTCCTGAGTACTGGGATTAAAGGCGTATGCCACCATGCCCAGCTAATTTTTTTAAAGACATGAAAATGTGCTATGATTTTAAGAAAATAAATAGTATACCAACAAAAAAATTAGTTAAGAACTTCTACATGAGGACAGATATCGAAAACATACAGTAGATTTTTTTCCCCTGAGTACAATGTAGACTTCATTTTATGTTAATACACACATACACACACACACACACACACACACACACACACACACACACACACACACACACACATATATATATATATATATGGCTTTTTCAAGGTAAGGACTCATTCTAACCCAGGCTGACCTGGAATTCACTATGTAGTTTCAGGGTGGCCTCAAACTCATGGCAGTCCTCCTACCTCTGCCTCGCCAGTGCTGGGATTAAAGGTGTGCACCATAACACCTGGCTATTTTTAAAATATTTTATAATTTATTTGCAAGCAGAGACAAAGGGGAGAGAGAGAAAGGAAATGGGTGCATCAGGGTCTCTTGATACTGGAAACAAATGCCAGGTATATGGGCTACTTCGTGCATCTGGTAGTAGGGATTTGAATCTAAACTGTCAGGCTTTGCAATCAAGTGCCTTTAACCACTGAGCAACCTCTCCAGCCCATAAACATCGTTTCATATCAAATTAAGTTTTGAATTTCCAAAATTTAAAATACTGGGACTGGAGAGATGGCTCAGCAGTTAAGGTGCTTGTTTACAAAGCCTAAGGACCCGGGTATGATTCCCTAGTACCCACATAAAGCCAAATGCACAAGGTGGTGCATGCATTTGGAGTTTTTTGACAATGGCTAAAGACCCTGGAGTGCCCATTCTCCCTGCCTCTCTCTAAAATAAATAAATGAATGAATAAATGTAAAATACCAAAGCTCTTTCATATCAAATAAAAAAAAACAAGAATATTCACCTTCACATTAAAAAAAGAAAAGAAAAATTCAACTGTTAGAATGGAAAATGACCACGAGAGACCACTCTGAAAGGAAAGGTTTTTAATAGGAGGAAAAGCGGGCTGCCAGGCACTTTCACCAAGGGTGGCGAAAAGGCGCGTGAGGCAGGTTTAGATCAGGGTTTTAAAGGGAAAAACGTTCAGGTTGGGGTCTGGTTGTTCACATGAGGTTGGGTGCGGGGCTCAGGGGGTCACGTGCTCTCAGGATCAGGAGGGGAGGACAGTCTCTCAGGCCAGGTGTTGTTTTTTGTTTACAAGAGGAAGTCTTTATCTTTGATCTTTGTTGATACTGAGTCTGGGTTGGGAAGAGGATCAGGGTGCAGCCTGAATTCTGACCTTACATCCCAGCCTTTTGTTATGGATTATGGGCGAAGTCTCAGTGAGGCTTCTTCCCGCTGAGAATGGGGCGAAGTCCAGGGGAGGCTGGGATGAGATGGCCATTTTCAGGGTCCAGGGATGAAGTTAGGCTCAGATGTGGCGATAGGCTTTGTCAGCTGTTAGCAGATCCAGAGCCCTTCGATTCTGTAGGACAACAAATGCTAAAGAAGTGAACTGTTTTTGTAATGTAAGGCCTCTGTGGAGCCTTGTAGAGAGCTTTTCATAGGAGAGAA
>PVHP010020230.1:0-30899 GCA_004024765.1 Zapus hudsonius | reverse complement strand
GGTTCCCAGGACATAGGCAGGCAGAACACAGTAAGCCTCTCACGCAAACTGCTTCTGGCACAGTCCTGACCAAGTTCTTTCTCCCCCTCGTAAGCCAAACCTCACAGTCCATAGTTCTCATTACATTCAGGTCTTTAAACTCTGACCAGAATGATCCAATACGCTGTACTTACAGCACTGCAAGGCACCTCTTAGGCCAAGGGTTCAAATCCTTCCACATTCCTCCTGTAGATCACTTCCAGAAAACCATAAGCCACACGATCAGGGTTCTAGCAGCAACAGATGACCCCACGTCCTGGTACCAAAACTGTTGCAGTCAGCTTTCTAGTTGCTGCGCAGAAAGAACCCAAACAAAAGCGGCTTGTAGAGGAATGGGTTTATTTGGCTTACGGACTTGAGGGGAGACTCCATTCTGGCAGGGAAAACGATGGCATGAGCAGAGGGCTGGACATCACCTCGGCCACAGCACTGCAAACAGTGGCAGGAAGGTGTGCCAAACTCTGGCAAGGGGAAGCTGGCTTATAACCCATAAGCCTGCCCCCAACAACACAGCTTCATCGAGGTTGTAAAACCCAAACTGCCATCAGCTGAGGATCGATCTATCAGAACACATTCAATTGTTTGTGGGGGACACCTGGATCAAACCATGACACCCTTCTTCTTCCCTCACCCAAAGCCAACAGCCATTTTGTGGGCTGCTGCAGAGGGGATCATGCTTAGGATGGCTAAGGTCATGTGGCCAAACACTAGTCTACATGTTGTCATGAGCTATTCTTTTTCTTCTCTTGACATTTAATTCAGTTGAGTTTAGGAAAGGCAATAGTCCATAATGTGGGTGGGCCTCATCTGATCAGTTGAAGCTTAAGGACCAAAGACTGAAGACCCACCAAGTAAGAAGGAATTATGCCCATAGAACACAACATGGAAACTCTGCTGGGGTCTCCAGACTTTGAAACAAGGACTTCACCATCAGTTTTTACCCCAGATTCTAGCCTGTCCACCTACCCTGGAGACCTCAGACTTATCATAATTGTATGACTTCATTCCTTACTCTTTCTCTGTCTCTCTGTCTCTCTCCTGGATCTCTTCCTCTGAAGACCAATGACTAACAGAGTGGGCAGGCAAGCTGAGTGAGTGTGATGACTAGGGCTTGTCTGGCATATGACAGCAACCAATGTGCAAGGAAACATGAACATTTTTGCTGATCCACGTGTTTATCAAAATCCAAGTCTGCCTGCAACTCTGACCCAAATACAGCTATTATAGGCACTCTTGAGGTCTTCAGGGGCCACCAGGCACTGGTGAGAAGGGCTGACTTCAACCCCGAGCTCCACCATGAGTGAGAGAGCTGGGTGGTGTTCTTTGCAATCTCAGGCCTCAGTGTACCCTCTTTCAATAGCACAGACAAGTATAGCCAGCTATTCTGTGCCACAAGGCACCTTGTCCTGTGGATGGTGAAAGCTATACAGGTGGGCTCCTCCTGCTTCTGTGGGGTGCAGGGAGCAGTGGAGAGCTCCCCCAAACCTGTTCCTCACCCTGCCATCTTCTAGCATCTTCCTGCTTCCATAACATCAGCATGGCATCTACATGCCACGTCCCCCTGTCCATTCCGTGGTGCCCCAGTGAAGCCACCACTCTCTTCCCACGGCCTCTGCTTTGCTCACTACTGCTGCAGATTAATGAAGCCTCAACTCAGGAGACAAAGTCCCCTTTGAGAGCTCATTTGGAACCCCAGGGTCTTTCTATGTGACTGAGGATTGAGGTAAGAGTATTCACACACAAGGCAAGATCTGTGACTTTGTTTTCAAGGGCAGTAGTAGCCAGAGCCCATCTCTTTGGCCTTCTACTCAGGCCCTGATCTTCATTAAGGGGCCCAGGAAAGGTGTCCTTGTGCTAGAAGCCCAATTACACTGGAGCCCAGACTCCCAGCTGCTTTTGGAGATGACTGTATAGTCCCAAGGATGTATGTTACCTGGTAGTTTCCCCTGTCCTCACCAGGCTTCCTAGGGACTAGCACATGGAAGACCTGAGCATCCTAACAAGGTCAAAGGCAGTTGGCCTGAGAGTTGAGAAAGGAGACTTGAGACTCTTCTTACTCCATCCTTGGGTAAGTGAAGATGCCCCCCAACATGTCTAGACAAGGCTAAAGGAAATAGTAAACTTCCTAAACACATGATCTTTACTTGGGCCTCACTCCAGGTGGCACCGTGCTGGGCGTCATTTATCTGGCAAGAGAGTGGCTTTCTGCCTTATCTTGCTCCATCCCACTGGTCCAAAATTGGTAGAGAATTTGGAGTCAAACATCTTCAACCCAACAGGGGTCCAGTCCCTGGCCAGGTCAGTTTCTTGTCTTGGGGACTTAGAGTGACTGCATGATGACAACAATGCTTCCTGCAGGAGCTTCTGGAGTACAGCTCCTTCCGAGCCATGAGGACCCACAGGTATCAGAACCAGTATCTCAGAGTGTTGCGAGTGTCTGAGAGGAGGCAATGAGCACCCTTTCTAAACACCAGAGCTCCTGCTGTGGTTCACTGACTGCCTGGGATATATCATCAAATGCCAGAAGGGCTTGAATCTGTCACTAGTGTGACATGTGTGACAGGAATCAGGGCTGGCATTTACAGAGTTGAACTGGTACAAAAGCAGCCTGGGAAGCTTGTCTCTTTGGTGGCTAGAGAGTGCTAGTGGCCTGTTCCTCAGTCAACTGCCCTCCTTGGAGAGAACATGATGTCTAGAACAGTCTGATTCCAGATTGTCTCAGGAAAAAGGGACACCAGCAGGGCCAAGTCAGGCCCTTGATAGCATCCCTATACTTCCACTATGTTTGGGCACAGAGTCTGGTGTGGCAAAGCAGAAGTGAGGATGGAGGGGCACTAGTGACAGGTGTGAGCTTTGGCTGCTGCCAGTGTGGTCAGTATTGCTATGGCATCTGTGTCTCCCTGGGACCTGTCATTGCTGCCAGTGACTTCCTGGGAGGTTGCTTGGGATTGGGACCTTGTGATAGTTAATAATGATTGCCAACTTGACAGGATCTAGAATCACCTAGGAGACAAACTTCTGGGCATGCCCACGAGGGAGTTTATAGATTAGACTAATTGAGACGGAAAAATCCATCTCACAGTCAGGGGTCCCAGGCTGAATCAAAAGGGAAAGGGGGGGGTATTTGAGCACCAGAATTTCTCTCTCCCTCCTTGCTGTGTATTAAATATGACCCACCACCTCCCACTCCACTGCCTTGCCTTGCTCATCACATGGGCTGTATCCCATGGGACTGTAAGCTAAAATAAAGCCTTTGCTTCTTTAAGTTGCTTCCATCAGGTGTGTTGTCATAGCAACAAGAAAAGTCCCTAAGACAGACCACTGTATCCAAATCAAACCTCCCAGCATTGCTGGGATGTCCAATTTCAGAGGAGAGTCACCTTGCTCTAGAAGAAGGCCCAGGAAGCCACTTGTCCTCCACTTCCGCATCCTTACCTCCAAGGCAAGCACTACCCTGTGCCAACTATTCTGGCTCCCAGGCAAATGACAGGCAAGTATGGTCCAACTCTGATTCTCATATCTATAATAGGTTCAGCATTTCCACGGAAGAAGGGGAACTGAGGCTGAGAAGGGTTGAGGGCCATTTCAAGAAGCCCAAATCAGAAGGAACCAAAGACAGCAGCCTCATTGACTTCCCCCAGCCACCAGACAGACCTGGTTAAGGATTTCAGGTAAAGCACCATCTACCCTTATGCTGCTGGACTCATCCTTAACCAGGTTGACTTTGCTGCTGAGGGTGCTGGATGGCTACTTGATGAGTATAATATTTCATTCCCTGGTGGCATGACTGGCTATCTCTCAGCAAACACTGCACCAGGCTGAATAGAGAGGAAGGTAAATTCCTGGTCATATGCCTGATGGATTTCCTTTAATCACAAAATAGCCTGAATCTGGACCTGAGTCAAGCAGGAAGGGAGGAGCCATGTAGTCAATGCTTTCCACCTGGGTGTGTTTTTGCTGCCTGCCATGGTAGCAGGCAAGCTTGTTTTATTAAATCTAATGACTGTGAATCACATGCATCCCATGACAATTTCACCTGCTAAAGTGGTTATGCATAGAGCCCGTTGTTCACCAATACTGAGCAGACCTGATGAAGACAGAACTGGTCCTACCACATCAGCCTCCCATGGAAGGCCAATGGGATCCATGCAAGATGCTGGCTGCTCCCTAGAGCTCCTTGACCTGCCTAGGTCCAGGCCTTTAGATATCATTCCTGTGGGTTCCGGATAGTTGGCCCAGCATGCTCCACTATATGAGTGTCCTGGTGATGCCTTAACAAGTTACCACAAATAACATGGCGTAGGTCCCAGCTGGGGAGGCCAGAAGATTGAAATCTAGAATGTGGCAGGGTTGGCAAGTCTCACCTGGTTTGCCTCCCCTGAAAGGCATTTCAAAGCTAGAAGAAACTGATACTTCTTGCATCAGCACCATGGGTACCCGCATGCTAGTCACCCCTGCATCCCTAACCCAGTCCTAAATAGGCCCTCCTTCAAGGAACCTGTCAGGTACATCATTAGGAGTTGCTGGCTCACCATCATGCATGTGGGAGTTTGTGGCCTTCCTTTAGCTTTCCTTGTCCCAAACCAACCTTCTGTGGGATGAATGTAAGGAGCAGCTGGGGCCTGCTAGCCTACAACTCGGTTGGGAGCAAGACCACTTTGCACAGAGCAGTTGCTTAGCCTAGAAGCTGGCAGAATCACCACTGGTGCCTCTAGACCAGAGCAGAGCAAAGCTGCCTGCCCTCCACACTTGACACCAGAGCCATACACTGGACATCTAGAATCTTTTGGAATCCAGCAACATGTCAGCACCATTGCTTTTCACTGTAATCATTGAAAATATGACAAAGACCTAGTCTCAGAGGAGTTAGGGAATTTGTTTGAAGTCACATAGATAATAAGTCATAGAGTCAAAACTCTTTAGACAACCTTGCTCTTACATACTAAGCCAATGGAGAGAGCGGTATATTTGCCCTCCCCCTTTTCTCCCCAAATATGTTGCTTCTATAGATCTGGCCTGAGATACTGCTTGGCTTTCTGACTACTCTATCCTGGACTAACTCTCAGAGGCTGGCTATGCTTCTCATCTACCTCCATACCTTGCTCTGTAAATTCTGTGGCCCATTGTTCATCTGTAATGCCCAGGACCTCTACTCCAACTCAGTCATGCTCCAGCATGTGCAAATCTCCTGCTGGAGTCCTTCTCCCCACTCTTCTCCCCTATCCCCCTGACAACCAACATAATCATCACAGGGCATGAAGCTGGAGCGAAGCAGGCAGGGAAGGGCTGGTGTGCAGTGCTGGGAGCTGGCACTAGCTAAATTGAGAGCAATTCCTGGAAATCAGGAAACTATTGAGGCCAAAGGCATCAAAATTAAATTGGCCTTTGAAATAAACAAGTGCATCTCTGCAGGCATCAATTGTGATTCTGCAAGCTTCCAGGATGAGCCCTAAATGAGATAAAGGCTTCCAGTTGAAGTTGGGCAGAGGGTGGGGCAATCTATGGGAGCCATTAGCCTGATCCTGATAGATGTACAGGCCACTCAAGGAACCTGGGAGGGGAGAAGCGGGACCTCAGGTCTTTCCTGTGGCACTCTTCCTAGGCTGTGGGTTTTTCTGAGTTCACTCCATGATGTTTCGCCATGCCGAGATCACTGGAGGATGAATTTCTCAGAACACATCCCAATCATAATCAAGTGACACATGATGTTATAGTTACCTTCACATCACTGGGACAAAACACCCAACCAAAAGCAGCTTATGGGAGGGAAGTTTTTATTTTGGCTCACAGTCTTGAGGGGAAGCTTCATGAAGGCAGGGTAAAGAATGAGCATGAGCAGAGGCTGGATTTCACCTCTGCCACAGCAGGTGGAAAGAGCAGTAGAAAGAGCTGAACTAACACTGGCAAGCTAGGGATAATACATCTCAAGGTCCACCCTAGCAACACACCTCCTCCAGCAAGGCTCCACCTCCCAAATTACCACCAAGTGAGGGTCAAGCTTTATGGAGGCAACTGATTCAAACTACCACACATGACATTCTCTCTCTCATATATATGTTAGGGGGTACACCTAACCTTCCTGCTTGATTGTGAACTACATCATATGAATAAAGGGGGCTATTAGCAATTCAGTGTAGACTGATGGTAGGGTTTTCTCCTGTTCAAAGGAGCTGGGGTCCCTCCAGTACTCCAGAAGTACACCTCCTCCACCCTAGCCTTGAAATAAGACCAACTCTAAGAAGCATGCACAAATATCAACACTAGTGTGCCATTCTGTGGGGAATCTAAAACACAGCATGCTCCTTGATTTGGGACTACACACCACTGAATCCCCATGGCATTTGCCTGCTTTACATTCTGAGAGCCCAGGCTGGACCCTGGTCATCTGGAGCAGTCAACAAATATGGCTTCCATCTTGGGGAAATGAAGAGGCAAGGCTTGGTGTCCACTGTTGGGACACTCACAAACAGAAACACCTCCTGTTAATATGACATGACACAGAGCCTGATAGATGTAGATGTAGAGGCTGGCTCGGGGACTGCAAGGAAAACATGATTTTTTTCACTTAAACACCTGGAAAAGCTTCATGGAAGAAGCAGGGGTTGACCTTGGTCTCGGAGTAAAAGCTGTTAGTATTGGAGAGGATGGTAGAGCAGGTGGTGTGGGGACACATTTGCTTACTGGGAGGAAGCCACCAGGCTGGAGTCCTGTGTCCTAGCCTGGCCAAGGGGCTGCAGCCAGGTCTGATTCTGCAGGTGACAGGCAGGCATTGAAGCTCCTGAATGAGAGAGATGGCACAGTAAGTGTGACACATAATCTTGTACAGCTCTTGTCAGAGTGACATGTATGGATCCCTAGAGGCTTCTCCAGGCCCTTACAAGATCCATAAGGTCAAAACGAATTTCCCAAGCATGCTGACATGCTCTTTAAGTTTTCCACTGTGACTGTCTATCAGCACTGTTGGCAGTGGTTGGTCAAAGAGTAGGCACATAAGCATGTGTCAGAGCAGTGTCACCAACTGCACAGGTTTCTTCCCTGTTGCCTGCTTGTAGTTTAAGAATGAGCCAGCATCATTTAAGAATGCCCTTAGTGAAGCTGTAAAAAATAACTTTCTTAAATATTGACCCTCCAGTCCCCATACTTTTAAATTCTGTGTGACAAAATGAGGAATGTGGGACAAGCACTTTGTGCTGGGGAGTGGGCGCAGTGGCTGACTCAAGGCGCTCTGCGCATGTGCATGCTTGTTTGGACTATCAGCTATATCGGTTGACTGCACAGAACATCCTATTTATTTGAAAGGATGACTAATGTTATTCAGACTTTCAGCTTTGGCAGACATTTTCTTGAAGATGAACAAGTAAGCCTGTCACTTCAAGGAAAACAACTGTATTTTTTTTTGCCAATGATAAAATTTGAGCATTTAAGCAAAAATCAGAATGTGAAAAACCTGGATCCACCACTGTGAGCTTAACAGCTTCCCCAATGTTAAAGGCTTCCAATGAGGCTGGTGGCAACTCTAAGCAATGTGACATTACGATGACATGCGCCAGCATCTGTATACTGGGCATAAGTCTGAGTACCAGTATTTCCAAGTGGCCTGGGTATACTATTAGCACATCATACATGGGTGAAAGATCCACTTAAAAGTGTCAGAAGTGGCAGAACCAGAGGCACAGCACCACATTGTCACCCACAGCAGTCTGACAAGTCCACTTAACCTTGGCCCAGGGTTCTATGCAGAATAGGCTATCCAGAGCAGCTTATCTTTGGCTTATCAAAGACTTGTTAATATAAATTTTAAACACAGGGGTTAAGAGAAAGAGAGGCTCTCAAAAAGAAAGACACACGAAGAGTATGGTTGAAGGAGGAGCTTCTTTCCTTTCTCATGCTCCCACAATTTCCCTTGTCTTTCTGTCATACTCCCTCAAAAGGACAAAAGAGTCCAATGGGGCTCATGAAGCCCAGCAAGGAGAGTTCACTTGACATGGGTTCGGGTTTGCACTCTACACTGTGCTTGTCCTGGGAGAAAGGCTGGCTGGTTGAGTGTTGAAATCCTATCTAACAAGAATGTTTCTACCATCTGAAAATAGAGTAAGCTATTCTTCCATGTTCCAACTGCATGTCTGTGTGATCCTGGGGTTTCTGCATGCACCTCAACTCAGATACTGTATCACCTCCCAACAGAAATACAGATCTTAGAATCCACCTGTCTCCCATCAAGCCAGACACTAGAGAAATTTAAAGAAATGTTAAACTGCCCGTTCTCAGTACAAGTTTTCCTTCGGAAAACACAGTTATTTTCAGACAAATAATGTTTATATTTACATATTCTGTGTTTAATAATTTAATATCAAAATAATAGAAATTTCAGTTTCTTCCTGACATTGTTACCATGAACAAATATAACCACATAAGCAAAGTTCTTTGGTATCCTCACTAAGCTAGTGTCATTGATTGACCTTGGTGTATTCTGTTTGTTTTACTGAGTTAAAAGTCACATGACATGAAATTAATCAGTTTGAAGTGCATAATCAGTGGCATTGAACACATTCACAATGTGCAAATATCTCTATCTTGTTCCAGAACACTTTCTCCACCTCTAAAGGAAATTCCATACCCAGGAAGCAGTTGCTCTTCTTTCTGCCCTCCCCCCCAGCCCTGGCAACCACTAATCTGGATTCTGTCTCTGCGGATTTATCCTCAGGAAGTTTTAAGCATATAAATATTCTGAGACCAAAACATTTGAGAAGCCCTGACTTAAGTGGTTGAAATCCCAGCTCTACTTTTATTAGTTGTGCCATGGTAAAGTTACATAACTTCCAGGAATCATATTTTCTTGATCTCCCAAATGAGGATAAAAACAATACCACACTCCCAGGGCTATGGTGAGGAGCACATGAAAAACTGCCTGGAAGAGTGTACATACTCAATCTAATCATTAAGCCTGTAGTAGATCTCCTAATTCAATTCCCTGTTTCTAGAACAACATTTGGAGAACAAGAGCCAGGCTTGAACTCCCACAGCCAGGAGGACTTGGCAAGCAACGTCCCTGCTGTGAACCTTGCTGTCCCTTTCTGTAAGATGAAGCCAAGTCCAATGACAATTACATAGGACATTTGAGAGAATCAGCATAGCATCAGATGCTCCCATTCTCAGTAGGCAGGAGGTGCTCAGGGGCTGGTTGGGGAAGGGCTTTCAGTGCTGTACATGAACCCTTCTTGGGAGAGGCTGCCCCACAGGCAGGGCATCCATCAAAGTTCCCTCAGTGCTATGGTTAAGTTTATTTGTCAACTTGACCTATGTAATAATCCACAGTAATCTTAGGCGGGTCTCTGAGTTTGCCTGCAGGAAGGATTGACAAAATCCTTTTGGAATTTTGGAGAAAGGAGGAGGTCCCTTCTTCAGAGTAAGCCTTTCCCCCCAGTGAGTGGGCCTTACCGAAGGGAACTAAATATAAGGAAGCTTGAGGGGTAGGAAAGCTCTTCTTCCTTCCTCCCCCCGCTGTTGATGCTTGTTCATGACTTGCACTTGCATCCTGCTCTCCAACCTTTCATTCCTCAATCTCTTCATTCCTCAATCTTCCACCCTTTATATCCTCTATCTCCTTGAGGCCACGAGACCACTTGCATCACTGCATACAGCTGGCTTAGGGGTTCCTGTCTACAACCCTTCCCACTTCTTCTTTCTATGAGGGAACATCAACATGACTAATATTGAGGGTCTCTCATGAGTGATCTTAGCTGCTTTTCATAAAAGTGGCAACAGTTCCCACCCCCTTCAAAGAATAGTGTCACACAGTACGTGACAACAATGAGTTTGATATTTTGACACTGTTTGCTATGTGCGGCTCAGGAGGTGTCCTTAGGGTGTAGGTTGTTGGCACAGTGGACCCAAGGGTCCTGGGAGATGGCAAGGCCAGTCACATCAGTCTGCCCAGGGCCCTGAGGGACCTTTCTTGTCTTTATTCAGTCTCTCTCTCTCTCTCTCTCTCTCTCTCTCTCTCTCTCTCTCTCTTTCTCACTGGAGGCCCCATTTGAGCTGTCCTGATGAGGAAGGGCTTGCAGATCTGCCACAGACGAGCCTTGGAGAACCACAAACAGAAGGCCTTGGCACTTTGGGCTGCCTTTCTTTTCCCCAGGATGCCACAGAATGCTGAGTAGATCATGCCTCTTTTCTGTTCTTCTCTCAATATCACATGGTGAAAATGATCATTCATTTGTTCCAAAAAAAATACCCCAATAATAAATCACTAATCTTCCCAAGGAATTTAGCCTTTCTTAATTTCCACCTGCCACCCCTGCCTTTCTGGGGAGGTGGAAATGGGAAAGACTGCAGGCATTGTTTGCAGCTCTAGGGTTGGCTCCAAGGAAGCATCAGGCTGCAAAGCAGAAATGGTGTTGTGGTCAATTTCTCCATGCTGCGACAAAGAAACATCCAACCAGAAGCAGCTTCTGGAAGATAAGGGTTTAGTTTGGCTTACAGACTTGAGGGGAAGCTCCATGATGGCAGAGAAACCGATGGCATGAGCAGAGGCTGTACATCACCTTCTGGCCAACATCAGGTGGACAACAGCAGTAGGAGAGTGTGCCAAACGCTGGCAAGGGGATGCTGGTTATAACACCCATAAGCCTGCCCCCAACAATACACCTCCAACAAGGTTCCAATTCCAAAATTGCCATCAGCTGGGAATCTAGCATTTAGAACACAAGTTTATTGGGGACACTTGAATCAAACCCTTATACAGGAACCCAATCTGTCCTAGAGTTGCCATGTCAGTATTAGAATAACTGCTCTATTCATATAGGAGGTTTGACATCTGTAGGAACCATATGGGATGCTGTTTCCCAGTGGCCAGGTCTCTATGACCACTCAAGTGCCTGGGAGGACTTGATTAGGTGGCCAGCCACACTGCTCCATCCTGCATGAGCCCCAGACAATGTTTCACTTCCCCACTTCTGTATTTAACTGAATAAAAGGGTATCTTGGCAACTAGAAATTTCCAATAAAGTCTGTAAACGGACCTCAGAAGTGTTCTGATAACTCTCCTCACCTCACCCCATGGCTGTTCCCCACAGCCTCTTCACTGGGCATGCACACATAACCAAGACACTAAATCTTAAAGAGCTTATTGATCCTCACACCCAGCTGGCAGAAGTAGAGCTGGGTCAAGACTAAGCTTTCCTGGCTCCAGGCTCAGCCACCCTTGCAGTCTGTCTGCTGCCTGGCAGTGGGCTGAACACTAATAGGTCATCTTTGGATGAGAATATAACTTGGGTATTACACAATTTTAGATTGCCTTCAGGGTTCTTTCCTACTCTATAAGCACAAACATGGATTTATGCTTAGCATATAATAGCTAATATGTTATTTCCATACATCATTGAAGACTGTGACTCAAAACTATAGCACAGAATGAGACTTTGGGGTTTATAAAACCAGCAGTCTATGGATCAGATATTTATGGTGAATTCTGATGTAGTTCTCTCTGCTCCCACTGTGAACTACCTCTCTGAGGCTTTCTCCTAGTTCCCACACCAGCAGCCCCTCAATATCTCTTAACGACAAGGAGATTAGTGGCTGTTAAAAGAAGAGTTACAGCCCTGGGGATACCCTTCTGTACAACATAGATGTTGTAGTCTGAATAATGCCCCCCCACATCCAGAATCTCACAACACTACCTTATATGAAAAACCATCTTAGAAAATGCAGTTGAGGTACGGATCTTGATATAGGGACCTGGGGTAGGCCCGAACTGCAATGTCCTGCAGCCTTCTAAATGAGAGCTGGAAGCCTTTCATGGAGTCATGGGCACAGGGAAGGCCATGCAAACATGGAGGCAGAGTTTGGGGTGGCAAGGCCATATGCCTAGGAATGGCAGAAGTCTTTGAATCTGGAAGCAGCTAAAAACAGATTCTCCTGAAGGGAGTTCAGCTTTAAAGACACCTCGATTTTAGCCTAGAGATACTGAACTTGGTAATTTTGGCCTCCAGAAGGGTGAGAGAAGAAAGTCATGTTGTTTTGAGCCTCTGGTTTGTGATAACTTGTCACAGGAAATTAACTAGAAAGTTCTATTGCTGGTATAAAGATGGCATGAGTGAACAGAGAAATGTGCCTATTCTAGACGGGAAGATGCACTACAGAAGTTATCTAGAAATTCATATTTAAATTCAATAAAATCTAAAGATGCATTCTATAAGGATTTCTGGAACTGAATAAAATGACTCAAAGGCTCATGTAGAAAATTATTCAGAAGGAAGAGCAAGGACAAGTTCTCACTAACAGATAATAATGCAGATCATACAGTTCCTGCCAAGGGGAAACTAAGATCAACCAATTCAAGCAGAATCCAGAAATATATATACCTAAGTATACATGATAATTTAATATGTGAAAAAGTGATACATCAAATCACTGGAGGGAGGATGGATTATTCCATAACTGCATATGGTTACTTAGAAGTGGGTACTTAGAACAGTTATTAGAAGGCTACCTTTCTTCTCTCCAGTTTCTCCTTGCTTCTCCTCCCCTCCCCTCCTCTTCTCCTTTTCTTTGTCTTTCATTTTTGCTGTGTTTTCATGTGTGCCTGCGTGTTCATGCATGTGTGGGTTCATGTGGGTGTGGAAGCCAGAATACAATGTTGAGTGTTGTACTTCAGGCACTATCTTTCTGGAGATAAGGTCTCTCACTGGATTGGAACTGGTCAAGAGCTCTCGAGATCTGCCTATCTCTGTCTCACTAGTGCTACATTTACAAGCACACCACCTTATCCAACTTTGTTACATGGGAACCAGATATTGTATTTTGATCCTCATGATTGCAAGGCAAGCACCTTACTGACTGATGCACCGCCCCAGACCATTGCTACATTTCCTTTTAAGACAGGGTCTCTCTGTGATGCTTAGGTTTGTTCTGAATCCCCTCTTCTCATGTCTCAGTCTTCCAAGTGCTAAGATTACAGGGGTGTACCATATATCAGGCTCCTATCTTTCTTTACAATAAATAAATTGTAGATATGTCAACTTCTAAATGTTAAATATGAAACATATAAGCACAGTAAGAATACATATTATATAATATATATATATATATATATATATATTCCTCCCAATATTATATAGCATGAAGTCTGGTTCCCAAACTTAATAGAAATTTATGAAGTTACAGGAGAGCAAAAGCTGTTGGTGTGACTGCATAAAAATGACAATCTTGTAGGTGGATAATGCCTGGATCAAATGACTTCTATATCATGTTGAAAAGCATATTTTTCCAGGTGTAACAAAAACTTTATAGTCCATTCCGCCTAGCTTTTTGCACACCTATAAGGAAAAAGTAAGCATTCTAGAGAAAAATAGGCCCACACCTGAGCAGACCATTCTGAAAGAGGAGTACAAATGGCAAGCAAAGACACAGAAAGATGTTAGCTTTCACTCATCAAAGCAGGGTCATGAAAACATCTCACTTTTCACCTCTCAAGCTGCCACAGATTTAAGTTCTTAGCTACGTTGGTGAAGAGCTTGGACTTTTGGTCAGAGTGTAAATCAGTCCATACTCTGAAGACCATTTGGAACATGCACTGCCTTTGACCTGGGAAACCCACTCTGAGGAATCTCCAAGAATGGACATGGATGGCATACACGACACACAATGAGGGTAAAGCCCTTTAGAGAACATTCATGATACACAGGAAGCAGTCCAATATGTCCACCAAAGGTTAACAGCAGTTGTCTTTGATTTGGCATGATTTTCATATTCTCTGTAATTTCAGTATAGTTCTCAGGGTTTAAAGAAGCATTCATCTCTTTTCCTGAAAAGGAATAAAACTATCTAGAGATGCCTGGCAAGATGGCCCAGCGGTTGAAGATGCTTGCTTGCAAAGCCTGCCTGCACAATTCAGTTCCCCAACATGTACATAAGCCAAAAGCAAAGAAAGATGCATGCATCTGGCATTTGTTCCAGTGGCATGAGACTCTGGAACCAATTCCCACCCCACCCCCACATCCATGTACAGATAAATATAAATATTTTGAAAAGCTACTTTGAGAAAAGAGAAAGAAACAAAAACGGCGGAACATTAAAACTGAACTTTGTAACAAAAGTAGTCTGATGCTTAGAAGGAGTCATGGGGGAGAAAGGACAGCTCTGAATCAAAGCTCTGCCCAGCCCTACTCCTTCCCTGCTGAGTTGTTGTTGTTAAAGGACCAGCATGGAATACATATACTTAGAGTTCCTAAAAGAGTTAAATGAGAAAATACATGAAAGCGTGTTAGCTACTTTTCTCATTGCTGTGAAAACGGGAGCTGAGAACACTGAAGGTTAGTTAGTGCTTGACTTGCTTTCTCCTTGAATTCAGTCTGGGACTCCAGCCCATGGAATGTGCCATTTATGTTCAAGATGAGCCTTTCTTCCTCCATTAAACCTCTCTAGGCATGCCTAGAGGTGTGTCTTCTAAGCGATTTCAAAACCTTTATAGAGCATTCACTATATCTGTGCTAGCTGATCTTCACTGTCAACTTAGATTTGGAATCCCTACTCACAGAACGATAACCCTTATAATATGCAGCAGGTTGAACAATAATTCCCTAATGATGTCCTCTCCAGATCCCTGAACCTGTGATTATGTTGCCCAATATGACAAAAATGACTGCAAATGTAATCTATTTAAAGAGCTTCAATAGGGAGAGCATACTAGATTTTCAGGCTTGTCCCTAACTATAATCACCAGGCTCCTTGTTAGAGAGATGGAGGTGGGTTAGAGTCAGAGAAGGAAGTGCAATGAAATCTCTTTCATTGATGCTGGAGTGATGTGGGGCATGAGCAAAAGAAGCTACAAAAGGCAAAGAAATGGGTTCTTCCCATGTCTGCCTCCTGCTCTAACACCCCAGGCACCCTGAACTTCTCAGTCTTCGTTTCCTCCTCACATATCACATAGGCTGTTACCTATGATTGGGAAACTTGAACTCTCAGCTTACCATGCCCAGCCATCCTTCCCACTTTAGCTACCCTGCAACAGCTTTTCCTCAGGCCTTTCCAATAGAAACTAGAGGCCTCTCACCTTGCTATGTGTTTGGTCTGTGTCCATTGTCTTCATGTGACCTTGAGCAACTGGTGGGAAGAGATTGTGACCAATTGTATTCAGAGCAGACACAAGTGCCCTCTGCATTGTGCAATTGCTAAGTTGGTGCTTGTCAAGTGGAATTACTTAGCATGGGTGGCACTCTGACACAACTTTGCTTGGCATCAGCAAACACACTTTTTCTTCACTGGTATCAAGCTTTGTGATCTGGCAGATGTAGCCCTGCATGATGCCATTTAATGATCTCGGTCGGGCTGCATCATTACTTAGCTCTGAGCAAGTGCCTTCCACAGTCCTCTTTCTGCTCCCTAACTTTCTGCTTCAGACTTGTCAGCTGCAGAAAGGTTGCTTTCTTCTTTGTGTTTAGCCTACACCATACTAATGTTTTTCCACCATTCTGGCAGCCCTTAAATCTCCTTTGTGACCACATGGAGTTTTTTAGAAAAGCGCTTCTAACATCAAGAGACAGCAGGTATGCCAAAAAGTTCCCAGCATGTGCCTAGCACTTTTTAAGTGCCAAGTACACAAATGCCCATGCTCATGGTTCTTGAATGTGGCCATGCATCAGAATCATCCAGTGGCTTTTATGAACACACATTGCTAGGTGGTCTCCTCAGAGGGTCTGTTTCAGTAAATCTGGACTAGGCTCAAGCTTTTCCATTGCTAACAAGCATCCATGGGATGGTGCTACTGTTGGCTCAGGTAGCATATTGGAGAGCTGCTGGGCTTCGGACAGAGTGGCAGGGTTGTGGAAGAGTGAAGTGCAAACTCAAGGCCCTTGGTTCAGTCAACAGAGCAGGAACAATATCACAGAGTTACAAAAAGAGTGGAAACAAGCAAATGAAAGGGAACTTGGGAAAGTGAAGCCTGTGGAATGCCCAGTCCCGATAAAGAGCCTGCATGGAAGCTGGAGGTATCCCACAGAGTGAGAGCTTATTGAGTGCCCATAGGATGGGGGTGATGGAAATGGATGCTCAGAGGAGGGAGAGCAGAGTTAAGGAAAATGTAAAGACATTGGCAATGAATTAGAACCATGGAACCGGTTAGTTCAGTGATATTTGGACATGACTTATAGGTCAGCTGCTTGATAAGTTGATCCTGTGTTCAAAGAAGAGGGTTCTAGGAAGAAAGTGACATGTAAAGCTTCTGGATTAGATGACCAAAATTTCTATTTTTCATGTATATTTGTTATTAGTTATACCTATTTTGGTATATGATTTATTTTTTGTTTGTGTTTTTGAGGTAGGGTTTTGCTTTACCCCAGGCTGACCTGGAAATTACTAAGTAGTCTCAAGGTGTCCTCAAACTCACAGTGATCCTTCTACCTCTACCTCCCGAACACTGGGCTTAAAAGCATGCCCAGATTGTTATATGATTTCTTAACTTAAAATTTTCTTGTATTTATTTATCTGGTGTGTGTTTGTATATATGAGTGCAGGCACATCGTGCTACAGTGCACACGTGGAGCAGGTTGGTCCTCATCCTTCACCATGTTTCAGGTAGGGCCTCTCCTTCACTGTTCCCTTTGAGAGCTTGGTGGATATTCTCCTGTCTCTGCCTCCATTCCGGCTGTAGAGCTCACTGCGTTTATAGTAGATCACCATAGCTTCCTGCTTGTTACATGGGGTCTTAGGATTTGAACTCAGGTGCTAAAAGTGGCATGCCAAGGACTTTATCCATTAAGCCATCCCCAGCCCTCATTTCTTAGCTTTAAAAAATTCAATTTCTTCATCTTTATAAGAATCCCCAACACAGCTTTTATCAAAATATTTTCAGAACATAATATTTTCACCTGTCACTGGAGAATTCACCTTGGGAGAGCGGACTTTTTCTTATCACTTAAAATTATTTATTTATTTGCAAGCTGAGAGAGATAGAGGAGAGACAAATAGAGAGAATGGGAGCACCAGAAACTCTAGTCACTGCAAATGAATTCCAGATGCATATGACACCCTGTGCATCTGGTTTTATGTGGGTACTGGGGAATTGAAGTTGGGTCATCAGGCTCTTCAGGCAAATGCCTTAACTGCTGAGCCATCTCTCTAGCCCCCTCTCATCACCTTTTGGATTAGTTTTCCTCATGTATTTTAGAATTTTGGCTCATCATGCATAGTAAAAAATTTTCTTCTACTGTCCTCCCTCTGCCTTCCTGATTAGTGTTCTTGCTTTCTCTTTTCCCCAGTACTACAGGGTTCTTGGTTCATTACCTTATCTCCGTGGCTCAGGGCTTCTATGCTACTGGTGTACCACCATATTTATAAGTACCCTGAAGCATGCTTTGGCTGACAGACTGTATTTGCTACAGTCTACACCCTGGGTTTGCAGTTCTGGTTCCATTACACTGCAGGTCTAATAAGGGTGATGGTAATGTTGTACCTGATTCTGTGCAGTGACCTCCATTCCCTTCCCATCGCCACACCAGAGCAGAACACTCCTGCTTCTAGATCCAGAGCTCAGGTGGCCTGTGTCTTCATCCCTAGATAGCAGATACATATCTGTTCCATTTTTGGTCCACGGAGTTTCTTACTTATATTTTTTCTGGCATGCCTTTAAACTTTTCTTTTATAGTACATGTTTGTCACTATATGCTTATCTCAAAATGTAAGCTTGAAAAATGCCTTCTTGGCTGGGAATATACCCTAGTGGTGCAATGCTTGCCTAGCATGGGTGAGGCTTGGGGTTCCTTCTCCAGCACTTCAGTAAAAGCTAACTTAACCAACAGTCCAGGTTGGTTTTGCTCTCAGGGATCTTTTACAAGTGCTGATTCATAACATTACTGGAGTTGTTGCACCAAAGTCTCCTCTAGCCTCATTGGATTATTTGCTGCTACAATCAATAATCCCAAGTGGTTGAACCGCTTGTATTTCAACCTGCTCTGTACAGTATCACTGCTTCTTCCCCTACTGTTAATGGGCAGTTTAAAATAACATAAATCTTACTCCCATGAGTTTAGAATTATGGCAGGGACATAATTTCTCTGAAGGTTCTGCCTCTTCCTAGCTACTAATGGCTGTCAGTGATCCTTGTCACTTGTGGGTTTACCACCACATTATGCAAATCTTTCCATGGCCTTCCTTGTGCTTGTGTCTGTTTTCTCCTTTCAGAAAGACACCCATTGTTGCATTAGGACCCACTCTCCATTCCAGTAAATCTCATTTTAACACATTACCTTGAAAACTCATGTTTCCAAATGTAATGCTTTAAATTAGGTATTCCCCAAAAATTCATGTGTTCTGAATGCTAGGTCCACAGCTGGTGGTAATTTGGAATTTGGAGCCTTGCTAGAAGAGGTGTGTTGTTGGTTGCTACAGGTAGCTTCTTCTTGCCAGTGTTTGGCACACTCTCCTGCTGTTGTTGTCCACTTGATGTTGTCCAGGAGGTGATGTCCAGCCTCTGCTCATGCCATGGTGTCCCATGCCATCATGCAGCTTCCCCTCAAGACTGTGAGCCAAAATAAACCCTTTCCTCCCATAAGCTGTACCTCGTTGAGTGCTTTATCTCAGCAATGAGAGGAAATTATAACAGAAACCTGGTACCAGTGGGGTGGGGTCATTGCTGCTAGATACCTGACTGTGTGGCTTTGGGCCTTTTGAAAATGATTTATGGGAGGAATGTGGAAGAATTTGAAACCATGGTCTAAGAGAAGCCTTGCACTGTTCGATGAACCATTCCGGTGAGAGTTGAAAGAGTAAATGCACTTATAACTGTGAACTGTGAAGTTTGGCTTATGAGGGGAAGAAAAATCATTGTACAAACTGGGCTAGAGGCAGTTTGCTTGAGAAGCTTGTTGTGTTCTGCCTATGTCTTAAGAACTTGAGTGGTGTGAATTAAGAAGAAATGTACTGGAGTGAGCAGAGGACAAGAAAGAAATGCAAGTCTTGGGCTGAAGACAGTGCCTGTTCAGCTGTCATTGTTGGAGAGATTATAACCATTGAGACTGGGACAGCTGCTCTCCATTAAGATGGGAAAAAGAATGCTGACTCTTTAAAACGTAGGGGGCATGAATTCTGAGGCAGTGTCCTGCTCTTTAACATTAGCTTTATTGTCCCCTGGATTAACAAATCTGATAGCCTGCCTGGTGCTAATAGACTATAAAAAATGCAAGAAAGCAAGGATCATTGAGGCAGGATTGTTGGAGTCACAGTGTGGAGATGCCATGGGGCCATAAGGATGAACCGTGAGTTGCAGTGGAGACCCTTGGACTTTTTGCAATGTCAGGACTGTGGAACAGCTGCCAAGGAAATCTGCCAGCTAGGGATAGAATTTTCCCCAGACTTGCACAGCCCAGATGAATGGGGTGGAATTGTAATTCCAGAGACTTCATCACTGGTTGTAGATGTCTTACTTGTAGCTATAGGATTTGATGTTTGGCCTGTTTGTTTGAAATCTTGCATTGGTTAAATCTTTTTTTTTTTTTTTTGCAACACCATCTTTTGCAATTCGATACTTACCTTATGCTATTATGTGTTTTGGGTTTTATAACTCATGGTTATGAGACCTTGGACTATGGAACATTATCAGGATTGGAAAAACTATGGGTACTTTTAAATTTTGACTAAATACCTTGTATTTTACATCATGTCTGGTCATCAGTTTATTGGGGTCAGGAGCCCTGCATGTGGTGGTTTGAATCAGGTGTCCCTCATAAACTCATGTGTTCTTAATGCTTGCTCCTCAGCTTGTGGCAACTTGGGAGGTGGAGCCTTGCTGGGTGAAGTTTGTTGCTGGAGGTGGACCTTGAGGTTTATTAGGCCTAGCTTGACAGTGTTAGATGGCTCACCCTCCTGCTGCTGTTTTACACCTGCTGTGGCATGGAGGTGATGTCCAGCCTCTGCTCATGCCCTGCCATTATGCAGCTTCCCCTCAAGACTATGAACCAGTAGTTTACTTTCCTCCCATAAACTGCTTCTGACTGGAAGCTTTATCCCGTCAACAAGAAGCTGATTGTGACACCAAATAAGATTACACTCACATGTTTAGACCAGGGAAGTCTTTTTTCTGGGAGGTCCACCATTCATCTAAGCAGACTCATCTCTGAGCCTAGTAGGAAGCATTGCTCCTGATTGAGGCAGTGACACAGTTGATTCCTGTGAGAAATGATGCTGATTGTCAACTTGACAGGATCTAGAATCACCTAGGAGGCACACTTTTGGTCATATCTGCGAGGAAGTTTCTAGATTATGTTAATTGAGCTGGGAACACCCATCCTAAAAGTAAATGGCACCATGCCATGGGCTGGAGTCCTAGACTGAATAAAAAGGAGAAAGTGATCTAAGCACCAATATTCATTGCTCTCTGCTTCCTGACTGTGAACATAATGTGACAATCTGATTCATGTGCCTGCCACCATGTCTTCCCCCACCATGTTGAGTTGCATCCTCAAATTGTGACCTAAAATAAACCCTTCCTTGCTCAAGTTGCTTCTTCTCAGGTATGTTTGTCATGATAACAAGGAAAGTACTTAATACAGCTCCTCTCCTAATTCTTGGCTCTAATGTGGTCATTTGGCTTCTGTAAATGCTGCATTGATGAGTGGAACTTGAAACTATTATCTAATCTTGTCTCAGCCAAAACCTTGGAGTGTACTGTCCTTCCCACACTAGATCGGTATCATAAAGGCCTTGTTCATGGAACATCAAATGATCTCTGCCCTTTGTGCTCTGCTTAATACTCGTGAGTCATAAGCAAGTGCTCAGATCCAATAGGACAAGCTTCATTCTTTCAAAAGGTAATGTGGAAATTCAAAGTTGACAAAAGAAGTCTAGAAAAACTTCATTCCTTTAGCCTTGTCGGACTATTTGCCATTGCAATCAATTGTCCCAAATGGCTGAAACACTTGCATTTGAATCTGCTTTGTACAATATTGACGCTCCCCTCCCACCACCACACCATCACTGGTCAGCTATGATGTGTGCTAGCGGCTCTGCACCTCTCTTTCTAACTTACGGCTTCTAAGTACTTCAGCTGGCTACTGAGCTTGTTAGACATGTGGGATTAGGGAGACCAGCTGTGAGTGAGCCTGAAGACCTGCTGGTGAAGGAGAAGTGTAGGGTGTCAGATGAGGACTCCTTTGAAGAGGTCTTTCTAGTTTCATTAGGTTGCCAGTTAAGTGACCTGTAGAAAGTGCTCTTTGAAATCTGCAGGATTCCTAGACTTTGTTTGAACATGGCACCCATTGGTGCTGCTACAGCCCTGGAAGAGCCAGAGGAATGAGGCTATTCCATCTGCCACCTGCCTGCCTCACACAGTGGTTTACATTAAGGTTGCCAGGCCAGGGTCTGACTTCAGTCACTATACTCCACGCAGGATGCCAAAGGCAATAGGGCATAGCAGAAAGAAGGACCTTGGAGCCAGCCAAACCTCAACTCTAACCCCCATTTTGTCCATGTATTGCCTGAATGGCTCAGAAGAAATTATTTTACATCTCTGGTATTGATTTAAGTATCTGTAAAATGAAGACAACTCTAGCATCTACTTTTCAGGAGCACGCCTAGGTATCGATTCAAACAAAGGGACAAAGCATCTTGTGTGTTGCAGGGTCTTAATGTAGGCGCGGAATTCTCACTATCTTTAACTCATCCATTCACCTAGCATCGCAAAGTTTTCCAGTGTCCTACATTTCTTGTTCTTTCCCCTTTTCTCATACAGAAGGCCCAGTAACAAAAATGTCTTCTGTGAACTGCTGACATGCTAATAGCCTTGGCCTTTGGCTTCCTGGGACATACATAGTAAGTGAGGAAGAAAGCAGAGGCTTTAGGGCAGCCAGGCACACATGGTCTGTCTGGCTTCACTCTGCTTCTATTTTCTCTCTTGAGTCCTTCGTTTGTAGGGTTGCTTGCCCAAATTGGCAGGTCTCTTTGCCTTTCAATGCTTGCAGAGGATTAGAAATCCTCAATCCCAGCATCCTGCAAATACTAGGAAGAGTCTGATTCAACCCTGTTCCTTCTCCCTTTCAAGAGCTCATGTAAAAGATGAGCTGGGTCAGTGGTATCAATGTCTTTCTCTTGGTTTTGTTACTCAAGCTTTAGAATCATGGCTATTACACTTCATGGGCTCAGTTTTTGGTCTATGTGGGAGAGTAGGGTCGAAATGAGGTCATTGATCAGGGTCCAGGACAGAACAAGAGTCCTCCCTCTCCAGCACACTTTCTGGCCTTCATCTTCCCCACATGTAGGATACACATTAAATCCTTGAGAGGCTGTTTTGAGACACAGAGGTCATTATGCCAGCTCACTGTAATCTGTAAAGGAGCATCTGCATGGAACTTGACTATCCATCCCATTAACTGGGCAAGTTAAGCATGGTGTGTAAGTCACGTCCACATAGGCCAGTGGCAGAGCTGAGAGTCTATTCTGACCAACCCCAGATCTCAGGCCTGAAACTGAGTGAGAGGTCACACTGCTGCATGTATAACGTTGTTATATTTTTCAGGAAGAAATAAAGGACCTAGGAACATTTGGATTTCACTATCTGCATGTATTATATAATATTCTGGACACACTTATAGCAAAAATTAATTATTCACTACTTATCTAAAATTCAAATTGACGTAGACATCCTATGTGTATGTGAGGTTGTCATTGCAGGCATAGCAGGTAGTCAGGCTGGTTTTTGTTTGTTTGCATATTCATTTTGAAGCAAGGGAGTCATAATCCATGTGCCAGGAAAGAAATCATCTTTTGACCAAAGCAAGTAATTATCTCTGTTCTTACCTTGTGGGGTGGGACAATACAAACACCTAGAGATCTGCAACTTTGTCCTGAAAAAAAAAAAAAACTGCCTAGATTTAAATCGTCCCCTTTCCTGAATATTCCCAGGATACTTTTCTCCACATCCATCTGTATTCCTTTAGGTAATTAAAAACACATTGATGTTAAAAAGGATATTCTAAAACTAGATTTTTTTTTGCTTGCTTAACTGTCCAACCTATGTGAAGATGACACACATGACTTATTAAGATGTCCGTAGTCTTCTGCTTCTGGCTAAGATGGGGTAACAAGAACTGAATCAATCAATAAACAGACAGAATATAAAAAACAATACTTTACGAAATTGCAGGTGTCAGGTACTAAAAGACAGTGAACTCTAAACAATGGGAAACAAGTGAAGTGAATGTCACAATTTCTCAAGCTCATGGCCAAGAGAACAATTCCAGACTATGAAACAGCGAAGGGAAACTCAGATGAAGCTTGGTGTTCTCACTGAGTTAAGGTAACAGAGCTGAGAACCCAGCAAATCCAAAGAGGCAATAATCCTCAGAACAGAGGATAGCAGAGCTGCACAGATAACTCTACAAACCTGCCAAAAGTCTCCCTGGAGTATTTCATGGAGCACTGATCAGTGTATGCATATGAGAGAACTACCTAAATCCTGGAAATGAACTACTTGAAACTGGAAGTGGTGGATCACACCTGTAATCCTAGCACCCAGGACACATCCTGGAAGAGAATGTCTGGGAGTTCAAGGCCAAGCTGGAGGTACAGTGAATTTCAGGACAGTCTGGCCTATAGACTGAGACCTTGTATCAAACAAATAAAAGCAAAACAAACATACAAATAAAACAAAAACATAAAAGAAACACCTGACAAGATTAATAGTAACAGAATGTGCTATTTACATACTTCCGGGGACAACACGTATACCCAGAAGACAGTGTGACCCGTCTAAAAAATCCCAAATTCATAGGGCATGGAAGAACATGAGTAGATTTTTACCTGAACACTGAAGAATAATTAACCTTAGACTGTTACTGTTTTAGTTTTCCTAACAAAATGTAAAAGCAAAACACTCTAATGCATAGAACTTAAAAGACAAAAATCATATTTTGTATCATCTAATAGAAAATTATCAGGATGTCAAAAAATAGGGAAATATAACCCACAATGAGGAAATAAAGAAATTAATTGAAACCAACCCAGAACTGAAACAGATGCTATAATTAGTAGTCTAACATTAACATAGTGATAACTGCATCCCATATATTCAAAGAGTTCATTGAGATATAAACAAGATGCAAATTGAACTTCTAGAGATGAAAACTCCAATATCTGAGATGAAAAATACACTAGACAGAAACAATGGAAGGGTAAACATTGTAAGATAAAAGATTAGTGAAAAACTGGAAATCAATAGAAATTATCCAAATTACACAGAGAAAAGGATGTGAAAAAAATCCAGGGACTGAAGAGATAACTTGGTAAAGTGTTTGCCTCACAAGCATGAGGACCTGACTTTGATCCTCAGTACTCTTGTAAAAATGCCTGTGTACCTGCACTGGGGGTGGGTGGGGCAGAGCCAGGCAGATCCCTGGGGCCTGCTGGCCAGCTAGTCTATCCTAATTGATGGGATCTAGACCAGTAAGAGACATTGTCTCCCAAAAAGTTGGAAATAGTTCCTGGGGATGACATCTGCACACACACACACACACACACACACACACACACACACACACACACACACAAGTACTTCCCCAATTGCATTAAAACAACTATAGCATTTTTGATCTTTGCAACAACTCCAAAGACTTATATGTATAATCAATGTTATAGAGGGAGAAGGAGGGGCAGAGAAGATATCAGAAAAACAAAGAGAAGGGTAGTGGTCTGTTTTGTAGTGTTCTTCACTGGGAATAGTTCTGGAGAGAAGGAGTGTCTTCATGCTTGAAGTTAGCTGCCCTATCACCCAGTCAAAGTACCCAAATCTCAAAAATTTTGAGAAGTTCAGGATAGAAGTGGATAATTTCTACAGAGGAGAGTGAGTACGGAATTTGCTTTAGTCCTTTCTTTGCCCCTTGCTATCTGGGTCACATGGGAAATTTTATGCAGCTCAAAGCTTCAGTTTATTAAACATTTATCTATGGAATGCCCTGGAAGGTGAATGTGAAAGCTCATGACAATGGTTGTTGGTTGCATTTGTATCTGGTAGCATCAAGGAATATAAAACATTTACTTCTCTCCACATGACTCCATGCCAGAATAGACATCAACTCGAAAAGACAATCCATTTACCACAGTAAGACTGCATTGACAGTGTACTGTGTGATGGGCTCTTTTCATAATTCTCTCAGTCACTGCAGCTATCCTATGAGGTAGGACCTGCCTAGGTACCTCTCATATAGGTACAAAAACTGAGATTCAAAGTGCTTAGATGATTTAACCTGTTGTTATACAAAGTAAGAGAGGAAGAGAAATTGTCAAGTGTTTGAACAGAAGCCCAAGGCAGCAGAGGCTGAGGACATGGCCCATCTGATTTCCAGCCTCAACACTCACCAAGTGTGTGTGGCCTGTGCAATGTACCTCTTTTTCATCTGTGCAAAGGGATAATACCATTCACCTTGGAGAGTTTTTAAGGACATAATGAGTCAATCCATATATGACACAGTTAATATCAGCGATCAGCACTGAGTGTTAGGCCAGATTAATAATTACCATTTATCATATATCTTAAAATAAGTAGAAAAGAAGAGCTTGAAGTTTCCCAACACAAAGAAATGTAATTACTCTGATTTGATTACTACATAGTGTAGACATATACAGAATTAGCACAATGTACCTCACAAATATGTACATTTCAACTCAATTAAAAAGAAATAAAATAATTTAGTCACAAATAAATAATGAAATATCAATCTAAAATGTTGTTTCTGAACACTGGTTTGGATGTGCTTTGTCCTCATGCAAATTCATGTTGAAATTTGATCCCCAATGTAATGCTGAAAACTGGTAGTATCACTAAGAAGTAATTAGGCCATTAAGAATGATTAATGCCTTTCCTACAGGTCTGGATAAGTCCCAAGAGAATGCTTGCTAGAAAGGCGAGCTGCCCCTTATGTTTTGCTTGGTTTGAATCAACCACTTGCTCTTGTGCTTTCTCCCATGGGTTGAAGCAGCTCGAGGCCTTTGCTGGCACCATGCTCCTGAATTCCCAGCCTCCATGAGTACAGGCCAAACTAAAATTCTTTCCTTCTGCATTGTCCAGTCTTAAGCATTCTGCTAAAGCAATAAAAAATAGAGGAGATATCCATAATTAATGCAAACCACTTGATGGTACTTATGTGTGTGCTCAGCACTTAACAGCTGCTCAATATTAGAATTTGTTTTGGGTGTTGATTTGTTTTATGACTACTTCACTAAAATGGTGTCATCCTCATAGCACAGGTAAGCACTGTCACCCAGGAAGGGCCCCCTTCATGAAACCCTGTAAAACCTGGGCCCAGAGAGTGCAAAGAACCTGCATAAATGCATTATAATGCTCAGACTGGTGAATGGGTCTCCATAAATCTAAGCCTGTTGGAAATTTAGAGGCCATGTTTAGGTCTAGGAGGAATTTGAGGATCATCGGATTGCAATGAGAAACTTTACACAGGAGTTGATAAAGGCCCTCAGCTAGATTCTTAAGAGAGGTGGATGATGTTTACCTCAGTCTTTTGGTCATCTGCCAACAGGAAATCCTCACATGGCACTTCTGAGAATGTTTTCACAGGACAGAGAAACTAAATATCTTACTGATAGAGCACAGGGAGTACCATAAATCCCTTTTGGCACATGTTCACTGATGTACTAAATGCTTTATAAATATTGAAATGGGGCAGATGCAGTCTAGCCTGCTGGGGGCCTGGTAATGTGAGCAAAGTTGCTATGTATCTGAACATTGGAAGTCTCTGTCCATTGGGTGGTGGAGTGACATCCCATCTTGGGGGCTGTCACTGTGCCTCAAGAGTCCAGAGTCAGCGGAATCAAAAGTTTCTGTTTCATTTCCCTTCCCTGTGTGCTCTAGTTCAATACCCAAGGTTCCTGTCAGCTTGTCTGTCTTCACTCCCTTCCTTCATCAAGCTCCAGCTCCTCTGCTTTAGCCAGGGATTGGAGTGTGACTCCTGCTACAGCAGGATGGACAGGTACTAGGGAGCTGGAGGAGTTTGCTCTCGGATCCTGAATGTAGGTTATGTGGGCTACTGTAACAGGGTTGCTCAGAGCTTGCTTCCCATTCATTATTCCAGAAAGCGAGAGTCTTCTTGATTTGATAGGATAAAGATTTGGCAGTGAAGAGGCTATAAATCCATGAAGTGTGGCCTCCCAAGAGGCAGATTTCTGAACTTCTCTCTTATACAGTGTGCTCCATATTAGTAGCAGGCACCTGTCACCTACAGGAAAGGGCCAGGAGAAGTCAAAGCCCTCCAAAGTCTTAGAGCCAGGTATTTGAGCTCAAGCTCTGGCTCCAGTAATTCTTGGAGGCCCAGATCCTGAGTCTATTCCTGTCAAGTATTTCAGCTGCCCATCTGAAAAGCAAGAGGTAGATAAAGGATTCTAAGCAATCATAGAATGTGAGAGCAGGCAGACATCATGGTAGAAATAGTACTTTTTCTTGACAGATTTGGACATGGAAGTTCAGAGAGGGAAGAATCAACTCAAGATGACTAAGGGAATGAGTGTATGAATGGGACCTTGGCCTTAGTTCTGTCTTGGCCCTCAGGTCAGACTTACCAGTCTATAATTTCTTGAAGTTTCCTTCAACTGGAAGCCCTGAGGATGCCACTGGTGCAGTTAGCATCTACTCTACTGTGTAAGGAGCCAGTCAGGGTCCTCCATTTTAGCTGTCTAATAACCATCCCTTCACCATCATGCCCCTCCTACCAAAGACTGGCCAGCTCTTGACTTAAACATTGAAGGGGCTGGAGAGTAGTTATAGATATTTGCTTGTAAAATCTGATGGCCTGGATTCATTTCCCCAGGACCCATGTAAATCCAGATGCACAAAGTGGTACATCTGGAGTTTATTTGCAGTGGCAGAAGGTCCTGGCATACTTTCTTTCTCTCTCCCCTTTTCTTTAGTGAATAAATCAATAAAAATATCTTTTAAAAAACAATGAAAGCTTGAAAGAATAGTGAGGGCTAGGCTTTTTAGTTAATGCCCAGCTCTTCCTCCACCCTCAGTGCAGGGTGCCTAAAGGAAAGTTTTCTACAAACACCAAGACCTCTCAGCAAGCTTGGAAACATAAGAACATGAAGAAAATGAGGTACCTTGGCTTCCAGGAGAGCTCCCAGGCTAGCAAGGGAGCAGTGGGAGCAGTCTCTCTTTGTAAGGAGCCCCATGGTTTGGGACTCAAACCTTGGGTCAGATCTGGAATGGTTGCCTCCAGTTTTCTTCTGTAGGATGGAATGATCACTTTCTACCCTTCATTATGCTGTGGACTAAATGAGGCAGTAGAGGGGAGAGGAGTACCACATCATATGCACTAGGTCAGCTTCTTTGGAGCCAGATGTTCTGGCCCCCGACCTCAGGGCAGAGAAGTGGATGAGAAGCCCTTCGGAGATTATTCTGAGATGCTATAGACTTACTAACTGGAGTTCAGAGAGGAGCAAATGCCCTCCAGGAAAGTGGCCAAATGAGGTCATAAGACTCCATTTCCAGAAATGCCCCACCAAGAGCCTATAGGATGTCAGCTTGGCAAATTGGGGAGCCCTCCAAGAAAAGACATTTATTTCTCTGGGCTTTGGCACCCTTGATCTTGAGGAATTGAAAGGAGTCATGGGTACCCGATGACACCATGCTTCCTGTGGATTCAGTGCACCACTTAGTGAATGCTGATGGGCTGCTCCTTTTCTCAGAGCATGCCAGTCTTTAAGTCTTTAATAGGAGTATAGCTTTTCTTTGGAAAGAAATAAAATCCACTTTGAGAAAGTGACTCAATAGTCTAAACGTTGAGCAGAACTTTCTAATGATAGCAAATAGAGCCCTTCTCACATTGTGGGTTAATTTTGCAGATTGTCAGAATAGAGAGCATTCCTTTGGCCTCCTGTAGTGAACATTCAGCTATCCCCAAGGCCAGCCAGGAGCTCTACCCTTCCCTTTGGGAATCATGCTACAGGATATAGCATAGGCTTTCTGTACAGAAGAAGGGGAATGGTGAGATGTGTGGACTTTGCTGAAGTTCAGTACAGAGCATCTCTCTGGTTAGGTGACGAGCATTTGGTTTGAAGACACCCCTGGGCTAAAGTGACCACTAGTTAGAAGCTTTATCCCTTGCCAAGGCTCTTGTTTTGCTCTTGACCTCTGGGCCCACAGACTGGGGACTCTTTCTGGGTATTTCCTCTAAAGTGAAATATTCTTTGGAAGAAAGGGGAAGGCTCACAAAACTCAGGAAGTAAATGAACTTACAAGGTTCAGGAAGCTTCAGAAGCTTATAAGATTAGCAGGGCCCCTTACCAAAGCAGGAACAATTGCTGAGGAGAGGAGATTCTCAGGCCAGCTGAGCTGCATGTAAGCTGTGTAGGGAGCTCAAGGGATCCAGCTGTCAGGAGTTGACTCCCCACTTAGAGTGGCCTTTTCAATGATTTAATGGGTTTTGAGTCACCTGTGCTCCTGTAAGTTACACTGATAAACATACTGGTTTACTAATCTAGACTTTAGCTAGATTGGATGGAATTGTTTCTTTGATCTGTCAGTGTTCTACTTGGGGTGAATAGATGTTGTCGACGTCTCTCCAGGAAACATTGTGCGACATGCCTCCAGAGAATACTAGGGGTCTGGCAAGGTATTCCAGAAAGTGGACTTGCATGTGGACTCATTTGGCCACTTCCCCTGGGAGCACACAGCCAATGAATAAGGGAGAGATTTCTAATGATGAAGTCCTAAGCACAGCCTCCGAGGTTAGCCTGGCTGTGGGCACTAAACATTATGTGTTCTCTTCTACTTTCTAGTAGCAGAGAGTGGGGTTTAGAGTCCCTTTGACCAGCATCCCTGCACACAACATCAAGAGAGGATGTGGTCTCTTCCTGGAAGCCTGACAAAAATTTTCATATTTCAGCCAGTATCTAATGGCTACATAAAACTCAGTCACCATACAACTTTGCACACACGCCGCACAACTTCATCATCTCTATCCAGCAAGTAAAAGTCCAGAACTCCTAGGGCCTGGCTGGGCATAGGGATGGACACACAGGCTTTGCAGCAGAATTCCTAAACTTGAACAGAGATCTGGACTGTCTAAAACACTTTCCAGCCCCCTATGTAGTCTATAGAGCTCCCTGTTGAGGTCCACAGAGTGTCCCTGTGACTTTTCACAAAAATCTTTGCTGGCATAAATATACACTGTCCAGGAATTTGGATGCAGAGTTCTCACAGTCTTTCTTAACTAGGAAAATCAGCATAACATAGTGTTAGATACATGGTCATGGAGAGAAAATACAAAGGAAGAGGCACAATGACTTGTAGGCCTGGGATTCAAGGTCAAGGGCATGGCAACTAACTAGTCAAAAGATACTCCCAGGTACATTAAAGATTGAGAAGTCATAAAATGTCACCCCTCTCACCTCTGTTTTATAAGTGAATCAGCAAAGTTTAAAAGATTCAGGTCACCCAGTTCAAGATGGCTGACTAGCAGTCACACCACGTCTATCGGGAAATAAGGTTCAGAGTTTTCAGCAGGGATCCAGGTTGTGGACACAAGCTGCAGTCACGCTCTGAGCTCCAGACACCTCCCGGCACAGGATTCTCACCACTGGAAGCCTCCATTGAGGACCAGTGCTCGCTGGAGGCAGAGAGTTGTCAGGAGCCGACAAGCCCGGCCAGAGCAGCCTCAGCCTGCCGGCCGCCAGAGGCTTTTCCTCGGCTTCTGCCGGCTTCCCTCAGGTTCCCTCTCTGCCCCTCCCGCCCTCTGCATGTTATGCGTGTCTATCCTGTCCCTCCTTGGCCCTTGAGTGTCTCTCATTTTCAACTTTTTTTTCTTTTTTCTTCTTTTCTTTTTCTCTTGCTCCTATGTAACCCCTCCCCCCATCCTCCTGGTCTCCAG
>PVHP010020229.1:0-25253 GCA_004024765.1 Zapus hudsonius | reverse complement strand
AGAACCTAACATGTAGGAGGCAAGAACCTCTTCTCTTTGTCTTTCATATAAAACACTACTTTTTGGGTCACTATCAGTGGTTGTTTGAGGTGGTAAAGAGAGTCAGGGTTTCTACCTCTACCTTTGGTCTTTCCTAGGTTACTTTGGAAGAGGTCAATTCCCAGATAGCACTGGAATATGGCCAAGCAATGACAGTCCGAGTGTGCAAGATGGATGGAGAAGTAATGCGTAAGTACCATCCTCCTTGCTTTAAACCCAAGCTTTCCTTCAACAAGGTGTAAGCAGAGCTACATGGTGAGAACTCAGGCTATGCCTAGGGGTACTGTGATACCCACACAGCCACCTTGTGCAGCAGAGCAAAGACCCTGGGTTCTAGGTACCTGCGCCACTGCCTAAGGCTCCCTCATGTCCATGTTGCAGCTGTGGTCGTCGTGCAGAACGCCACTGTCCTGGACCTGAAGAAGGCCATCCAAAGATACATGCAGCTCAAGCAGGAGCGCGAAGGAGGTGTTCAGCACATCAGCTGGTAAGCAGGGCTGTGGCTCCTTCTCTGTACCACCCCTTGGCACTGCTTTCTGCTTCTGGTGCTCCACTGCCACCACTGCCAGTCACTCTACCTGAACATGAGCTTTCATGGACATTACCCCACACACATACACTGCTGGGTACCTTCACTTGGAGACTCACACATTAGTGTCCAGATGTGGTCTTCCTAGTACTGGATGGTGGAGCTCCTTCTCTCCTCACTCTTATTGGATCAAGTATCCCGTTACTTGTGTATTACTCTCAACTGTTTCATTGGCAAGATACGTTTGGCCCAGTCACCCCAATATAGCACTTCTTTGCAGCTGCCTCAGGCCCAGAAAACCCTAGAGGGGAGCATAGTTGATCCAAGTACCATAGGGCTGTTATCCCAGCTGCTCAACTCACCCTACTCAGAGTAGCATGTAGATCACTCAAGTTCCCCTCTTGCAGGTCCTATGTGTGGCGGACATACCATCTGACCTCGGCTGGGGAGAAACTCACAGAGGACAGGAAGAAGCTCCGAGAGTAAGTTGAGGTCATGTCTTCCTTCTAGTACTGTGTCCACCCGAGAGCTGAGGCAGGAAGGTCCCTAGCTGGACTGACCTTCCCCTAGGAGCTTTCTTGAGGCCACCAAGGAGCAGCCTTGCCCATTCTCTCTATAGTAGCCTAGGGCGGCATGGGGCTGGGAGGAAGAAAAGGAGAGGAGCTGTGGAGGTAAAGGCTGGCAAGGACATCTTCTGTTTCATTTTGCTCCATTAGAAGCTTCAGAGGAGGCTTCCACAGGTCAGACATTGTACCTTTTTCCATCTTTTTCAGTTATGGCATCCGGAATCGGGATGAAGTTTCCTTCATCAAAAAACTAAGGCAAAAGTGAACTCCACATAAGAACTATTCTCTGGCAAGTTTGGCTTTTCCTAGTGAGATAAGCCTTCCCTTCATCCTTTGGGAAAGGATGTTTGGGGTAGTTCTACCCCTGGTGTACCCTCAGGATTAGGACAAGATGTGCCTCTGTCCCTTGCTTTTCCATGAATTTGGCCTGAGCCTGCCCTCTCCCTAGGCCTGAAGACTCTGACCATGTGCTGGATCTCACATGACTTGTAGGCCTGGCCCAATGTATAGAATAAACCTGTTTGCTTTATATCTGGAGAAGACAGAAAGCCATAGAACCTTGTGTGGGAGGGCTGGATGTGCCCTTTCCCAGAGGAAGGTTAAGACAGAGACTGATCCTGGGGAGTCTAAAAAGTCCCAGATGCTGCACCTGAGCCCTGGGACCACATTACAAGCCTCTGTCACCAACACAGCACAGCCTCACAACAAGGAGCGACATGCACACCAGGCAGCCAACTTTGCTTATGCTGTAGGGAAACCAGAGCCCGTGGTGGGGGTGGTTCACTATAGCAGTGCCAGGGCTTGGCGGTATATCGGAACAGGCTTCTGGGGGGAGAGGGGTGTTTTTACTACAGTACACTCCTAGGTCTATGTCCCAACACCAGCCTCCAGTCCCTCTAAGGAAAAGTTACAAGGTGTACCCATCTGGCTAAGGGATTTCACAGAAAAGTGAAGGAGCCTGTGATGTCATTATTTTAGGAATTATGCGGAGGTCAGTCGCACCTCCCTCCTCAGCCCAAGCCAGAAAGGAAGACTCTCCCCTGGTCAAGTTAGTGGCAGCTAAAACGCTCCCAAGTCCATTTATTGGCCACATGACCACATGATGTGGTCATCAAGGAGTAAGTAGAAGGCTGTCCTGGAACTCATGTAGTAAGTCTGGCAGGACGGGTTCAACAGGAGTGAGCTGGCACAAGAGGTCTGTGTTCACACCCAGGTGGCCAGGATGCTGTGGCCGCTGGCACCACAGCTGACCACTCAGTGGAGCTGAGCGTCCAGTTCATACTTCTCACAGAACTTGTCGGTGAAGGGGATGCAGGTGAGGAACTCGCACCACTCACAGCGGACAGGATAGAAGTAGAAGAGGACCACCAAGCCAGCCAGCAGGCCCAGGAAGACCGCCTGGAAGATGATGATCTGGCAGCGCTTGCGGTACAGGTCAAACTTGCCGAAGCTGATGTATGGCAGAAAGGCAAAGGAAAGGAAGAGGCCACTGATGAAGCCCGAGATGTGGGCAAAGTTGTCGATCCAGGGCAGCAGCCCGAAGGCAAAAAGGAAGAGCACCACAGCCAGGAGCTTGAAGAAGGCCCGCCAGGGTCTTGCCAGGATCTGCCAGCTCTGGAACAGCTCCACGAAGAGACAGGCCAAGATGCCAAACTGCGAGCCAGCTGGGCCCACCTAGGAAGCAGGCCTGGTGTGAGCTAGTGGGCTGAACAGCACCCCGTACCCTGGAGCTCAGAACCTCACCTCACATCCCACCTCCCAATGTTCAGAGCACATCCCTGGGGAGCCAAGTGGACAGACTCCCAAGTTGCCACTCTGCCTCAACATAGATGGTGTCATGTTTGCTACATGTGCGCACAGAGGGTCCCTACCCTAGAGGCAGCCTTACTTCAGCCCGGTACGGCAGGAAGATGGCACTAGCCAAGTTTCCTGTGACACCACTCAACAGGTATATGATGGCTATGCGGTGCCAGCCTGCCAGCTTCTCCAGGTCCCGCAGAACTGTCATCTGGAAGCAGACGGACACTAGGCAATGCAGGATCCTGTGGACAGTGGGGGAGGCGTTCAGCAGAGGTGGCTTCACCACTGCAGCCAGCCACTCCTGGGGACTTTGACCACCCACCAGCCACCAGTCCCACTTGCCCCGCGTGCAGGAAGAGGGACAGCCACAGGCGGTAGAACTGGTCGGGCACCTCAGGGTTGAGGAAAGGCAGGAGGCCACACACATCATCCATGCAGTGCACCTGTGTAAAGTGGCCAGTCAGCACCCACAATGATATGGTGGGGAGGAACAGGGAGACATGCTCTCAAGGCCTACCTGAGAGCAGAGTGTGGCCTCCTCGTGGAAGTAGCCCCTCATGAAGTCACAGTACTCCCGGGAGGTGATCTCACACCTGAAGGGTCATGCCAAGGTTTGAAGGATGCCCAGGCTTGCAGATGGAAGATGCTGAGGGCCAGGGACACTTACTACCCAGGCCCAGGGTTCAGCCCCACCCACTTCTGTCAGCCCTTTCTTGCTCCTTATCTGCTAGACTTACTTCAGGCCCCTGGGAGGGAAAGAAAGCTCTGAGACGACCAGCTGCACATGAGTACCCACCTGCCTTTGGTGCCAATACAGCAGGGCCGGCCTGTTATGACACAGTCCATGTGAGGGTGGTTGGTGTGGTTCCCAGCACTGCTTTTGGTGCAGATCTGGTCACAAATAGGGACAAGAAGGTCAGGGTCATCCCTGTCCTGTCCTGTCCCTCCCACTCCCTACACCTCTTGCCAACTTCTGGCCTCACACCCTATTTGGAGCCAAGGCAAACAGAAAACAGGCCTCCCTTGACTTCAAGCAGATCACACCCTGAGCCTCAACGGAGCCACCTGCCAAACTAGAATAGTGCCATCTGTCCTCAAGTGTCCACCTAGTTCTCTTGCTCTGACTCTGGTGAGCTAGGCAGGCCGGGGCAAAAGCAGTCTGAAGATGTGGGATGGTTCCACAAATGGGAGTCTCTGGCTGGCAACACTAATGCCCACAAGGCATGGAACTCCCCAGCAGTGCCCACCCCAGCTCACCGGCCACTTGGTGATATCTTCTGACCACTCGTGGGGTTCTTCAGAGGAGGGCTCATCACATACCCTGCATGAGCCCACAAGAGTTAGGGCCTGCTTTGTCCCCTGGCAAGAGCACCCTCCTACCCAGACCAATAAGGAAGCACCTATAAACCCTCAGGGAGATGTAGGCAAGAAGGCAACCAATAGGACTGACCTGGGGTCCTGGTGGCAGACAGAGCCAAACAGCCTCTTTTGTCCTGCAAGATCTGGGGCACTAGGATGGTCAGGCCACTTCACCCACACTGCCAACGTGGACTGTGGAGACAGAGTCAAAGCCCGCCCCTTAAATCAGTGCAGAGCAATGTGGTAGCTCAGTCAGGAGTCACTCCACTCAGCCCCTATGAATATCTGAGGCTTGCAAAGTCTGATGGCCCGGTTCAATTTCAGTTACCACATAAAGCCAGTTACATAAAGTGGCATGTACATTTGGAGGTTTTAAATATATTTTTAACATTTTTATCCATTTGAGAAATAGAGGCAGATGGAGTGTAAGGGCACTCCAAAGCCTCCTTCCACTGCAAATGAACTCCAGACATCTGCACCGCTTGGCTTTATGGGTACTCAGAAATCAAACTTAGGTTGTCAGCTTTGCAAGCAAGCACCTCTAGCCACTGAGCCATCTCCAGCCCCTGATAAAGTTTTAATTTGTTTTGCTTTTTTTTGTTTTGAGAGTCTCAGCATGTATAGCCCAGGATAACCTGGAACTCACTATCCTCCTGCCTCAGTCTTTCAAGTGTTGGGATTAGAGGTATGCACCACCATGTCTGGCTTGTCTAGTGGGGGGTAAATAAGGCAATATCCACTTCAGACATACATACACAAAGACAGCTGGTGAAAGGTCAAAGCTAAAGCCAGCCTAAATGGAAAATCAAGTAACTGTCTCCTGGGACTGGTAGCAGGGGAGAGAAACATGAAAATGACAGGAAGAGTCTAGTGAGATGCTGTGCAATGTACAATAGTCACATGAAGGAGAACAGAAAAGCCATGTGTGTAGGGCCTAAGAAGTGTGAATATAATAGCTGATGGCACGCACCGAACACTCCTCCTCTGAGGTCTGCACACAGCCAGACCTGTCATTGCGCACACAACAAGCCGAGTGCTTCTCCCGCTCCCGGGCAGCGTGGATGAAACTGTGCACCTGAGGGTCCTGTCGCATGCAGGGTGAAAACTTGGCGCCCAGGTGAATGAGGGCTTCCTGTGGTGAGGGAGACAGCAGCTGCGGCCCCAGGCCCAGAAAAAGGACCCACTAGGTGCCTCCAAGCTCCACCCTGAGCCCCACCCTCACCGAGCTGGGACCGATCCAGAAGTTCTCTTGCTGCACATACTTGACGTTCTCATAGACACCCCGATTCCGAAGCACCTAAGAGGTCAGGGAGTGCAGTCAGACCAGGCTTGTGGGACCCTCCTCCCAGAGTTGGGCCAAAGGGGTCCAAAAACCTGTAGACTTCAGTCATCTGGACCCGGAAAGAGTGCGAGGCTCACCGAATCCACAGTCTCGTGCTGGGAGAAGCCCACAGGGGCGATGCCATAGATGCACACGGCTAAAATGGTGACGAGCGAGTGCACGAAGGTGAGCCAGTAGGTGAAGAAGGGCCTGTGGGTGGAGCATTAGCAGGTGCATGCATCCCAACTTTGAACTCTAGCCCCACCCCCTGCCTCTATCCCAACTCGTTTTGCCTGTAGCCATATAGGCTTCAGCCTACCTGTGATCATCCATGTCCTCTATCTGGCGCTTGACGTAGCTGTCGATGCGCTTGCGGTAGGTGCGGTTGGTAAGCCTGCCCACCATCCCCAGACCGTAGGGCCGCTTTTCCCGGGCGAAGAGCTTCCGCACTGGCACAGCAATACGCTGGCCCCTCCTGGGCCCCGCAGCACTCACCACCTCCTGCCGAAGCCGCACCTTGGGCTGCGGGGCCAGCATTCCACCCTCCTTCTGCTTCCGCCAGCCGCGCTCCAGGGGCCTGGAGAGAGCAGCATGTTCACGTCCTGCACAGACCCTACTTTCTGCCTTACATCTGGGGTGGAACCAGAGCAGTGGTCAGTGTCTCTCCTGCCCCCCACCCCATGGGTGGAGACCCCAAGTAAGTTGTTCTTCTCCTAAGTCCATGTCCTTTGCAGCTAGGCAGGGATGCAACTGGGACCCTTTAAACTGAGGTTCAGTACCTCAGCAGTGCAGTGACCAGGGTCATGCTTAGCTGGTCCCAAAGGGACAGATACTCTTTCTCTAAACCCCTCACCCACGAGCTGCACTCACAACATCAGGTGGCTTCGCTCAAGCTCGGTTCGGTCCAGGGCCCCACCGGTGAGGTCAGCCAGCTCAGGGGCTTTCTCCCAGTCCTTGAGTGCTGCCTCTGATGGGGACTCAAACACCTCGTCTGGGTACGTGGACAGCTCTTCATGGAGGACACCTTCCTGAGCAAACAGGGGAGGTCAGGAAGGATACTGAGACCAAAGGGATGGGGCAACACCTCAGGCTCTTCTTACCCGGGCAAAGAAGGATGTGTCCAACTCATCAGGGAAGTCCACCATGTCCTCCTCTAGGAAGCTGGCAGGAGTGAAACTTCGGCGTTGTCCCCGACGCAGCGTGCCATCCCTAACAGAGCGGCCCTAAGGAGAAGTGGCGACTTCAGGACCTGGTTGCAGGCTTGACTCCACCTTCGCCCTCAGCCCCACATCTACCTTCACCAGTGCTGCAGCTGCCCGGAAGCTCATCTTGGCCACAGATTCACGTTTGCGCCGCCGAGGGAGCCGGTTAAAACCTGAGCGGGAGCTGGAGAAGGAGCAGAGGGAGGCAGCGCCCGGTGTGACAGGAGTGTGTGGAGCACTCGGGCCGTCAGCAGCGTCATCGGCCATGCGGAAGGCCCGACCCCGGGCTAGAGGGTCTATGATCTGGTGGAGTCAAGGAGATGCTTGGTTAGATGCCATGGAAACTCCAAGCACACCCAGACATGTGAGCCTTACATGGGTTATGTAACTGCTTCCTAAACCAAGGGCAGCCATGTGGGCATCACCCTCACCCATAGCACCTCAAGTGGTCCCTTCTCCCTCTTGTACTCTCCTTATCAGAGTCTGGCTTGGTGCAATTCCATGACTTTCCCTCCCAGGTTCCCCTCTGGGATTATCTTGGGTGCCTTCCTGGGACTGTGTGGCTGCCTTCCCATCCAGAAGCTCCTGAGGAATGTTCTCTCCCAGCCCAGCTCAAGGGAGCAGAATGAGAAGCAGCAGCACACCTTCTGCATGCCCAGCTGGCATGGCCCCACATACAGTGGAGGTGGTGTCTCAGTGCTGGTCAGCGACACATTGTCCTGGCTGGGCAGGTCCAGCTCCCGGATGACCTGAGGCTTGAGTTTCCCATACCGCTGGCTGCAGTGACGGATGCTCTTGCGCTGCCACTTCTGGGTGCTGTCAGTGTCCTTGCTCACTCCAAACCAGTCCGCTGTCCCCCTGGCATAGTAGGGACTCAGCAAGGAGCAGCCACATTGCCCCCTTCCCAGGCAACAAGCCTCAGAGGCCAACCTCCTGGATAGCAGGCCCTGCCTCGGGCCTCCAGTCACTCCAGAGGTCAGGGTCTGGAAGGCATAGTCTAATTATAAGGACAAGTAAGATCCAGTTCTGACCACCCCTAAACATTTAGTTGACCTCAATTCCCACTACAGCACTATAAGCACCTCATTGGTAGAGGGTTTGTGTAGGTCCTCACTCCTCTAAGGCCAGAGAGGGAGCTTGACCCCAGGCAGCAACTGCCCTGTAGGCCACCTCAGAAGTCAGCCAGCAAGCCGGGCGTGGTGGCGCACGCCTTTAATCCCAGCACTCGGGAGGCAGAGGTAGGAGGATCGCGTGAGTTCAAGGCCACCCTGAGACTACATAGTGAATTCCAGGTCAGCCTGGGCTACACTGAGACCCTACCTCAAAAAAAAAAAAAAAGAAGTCAGCCAGCAGAAGCTGTAGGCTGCAGTCCTTGGACATGCAAACAAAACCATGCCAGCACCTCCTGTGAGAAGCCAGGGAATGATGCACTCCAGAAGCTTCTAAGAGGCCATATAACGTGCACATGCGAGAAAACACCAACACAGTCAAGACCTGCCTGAGGTACCTGAGCAGGGACCAAGAGAGAGACTGGCGCTGTGGAGGGGCCCTGCAGACTGCCCGAGACCCCGGGAGAGGCAGAGTGTGGACACGCCCAAAGCGCACCTGTCGGCTGTGAGGGCCAAGGTGTAAGGGTGAGGAGATAGCAGAGCAAATGCCCGGGAAATTGAAAGGAAGGCATGGTGCGAGCTGGTAGCTCCCAAAAGAACAGAGTGCCATTGGAACCAAGATGGAGAAGAAACCTGAGACAGGAGGAACCCTTGCCCCATCTCCAACCCCAAGACCCAAAGGGGGCTCTGCATGCCCTCTTGACCCAGCCCCTGCTTGTAACGAAGTACCTGCGGATGGTCTGTGTGATGGATGTTTGGCGCTGCAGTACCGGCCTCCGAGGCTCATGGTAGGGTGAGGGGACGCGGACTGTCTCAGCCGGCATACTCACACTCCGCAGGTAAGCCTGGCGCCGCAGGGGCTGGACAGTGGGTTCATGGTGAGGAGGCTGGGCCAGGCATCCCCACAGCCCCTGCTGGCCAGGTCCTACCTGCAGGAAGCCAGGCTCCTCTGCTGCCGGGGGGACAACAGCTGGGATGTCCAGTTTTAGCCAGGGGGGCTTCTTGCGCTGCAGACTGCTGGTGCTATCCCTTCGGGCTTCACTCATGGTTCCAGGTAGAAAGAGTCAGGCCTGAGGAAGTGGAATGCTGTTCAAAGACAATGCTGAGAAGTTTCTGACAACACAATGGGCCCCAAATAGAGAGAAGCAGTACAGCCCAAAAGGATGTTCACAGCTCCCACTACTACTGCATGCTCAGCACTGATCCGTTCTCTGCCCACCTTGTTCCTTCCCCGTCAGGGCCTCCAACATCAGAAACCCATGGACAGCATTCTGTACCCCTACCGAGAAAGAGGTGCATGGCACACGCTAGTAGAGATAGCAAGCCTATACATAAATGCACTGTACTACAAGATGCTCAGTATAATGGATGAAAAACTGGGGAGAGTGAGGCTGCCTTGAGGCATGGCAGCTTGAAAGAGGTGAGAACAGAAGAGCTGGGTTATGGGGCTGCAGAAGCGCAAGACCAGCAGGGCTCCAGCCTGTCTGGCCCAGACCCTCTTAGCTACCATCGGTTGCACTACAAAGGCGGATACCTGTTAGGCACGTATGTATGGGTTTTGTGACCAATCAATCCACAGAGGACTCGCCACATTCAGAGAGAGATGTGGCATCCCAGAGTGGCAGAGCAATAGCTGGGGGAGGGAGAAAAGAGCACCAGACGCCTTAATGCAAAGGACTTCCCCAAACCACCACCTAGGAGCAGAAACCACAATTACCACAAGGTGGTGCTACATGTCAATAAAAGGCAGCGAAGATGCTAGGCAGGGAACCAAAACCCCAAAACAGGAGGAAAAAGGAAGGAACAAGGGTAGAGGTGCTGGGGCGCAATCTGCCTTGACTTGTGACCATCAGGCAACTCCTGACCTCCCTGGGACTCTTGCTGCTTTACACATTATTATCACCATCAATCTGCACCTAACCCTACTCCAAGGACTGAGTGCCTAGAAAGTGGAGATCCAAGACTAGAAGGTGCCTTGAACACAGTGAGGACACAGTGGGAGGGAAACTTCCTGAAGTAAGACTTGGAGGACAGTAAAGCCAAAGTCCTTCAACCTTCTCAAAGCCTGCAGACCTCAGCAGGCTATGAGATGCCTACTGGCTGGTGTGCCAGAAATGGCTCACTCTTTAAGTCTCCCTTTCTAGGCTTTGAGGAGATACAAAAGCTCCATCCCTACTGTATGAGGGAACGTGAGGCCTATAAAACAGAGGCTTGCCTTGCTCAAGGCCGCTTATTCAGAATCCTGCTGGCCCAAACCCCAAACAGGAACAGAGTGGGAGGGAGTCCTTTAAGGATGGCTTCTCCTGGCTCCAACTTACACCCTCATATTCCACCCCTTTCTTTGAGCCCAGGTGGCCACTGGAGGGCAAAGTTCAAGGAAGCTCCCAGGCACGGTGCCCAAGAATCTGAGTTCCCCTCCCAAGCCCTCACCTGACCTGACTTCAGGGTTATGGGATGAAGTGTTTGTTTCCACGTCCCAGGGCCCCTGCGTATGCTGAGCCCCATGTCAAGAAGGGGCGATAGTATCTGACATGAAGGCGTCCTGACTGTGAAGTATGGTAAGGTCTCCCTAGGCCCTGTTCCAGACCAGACTCAGAACCTGACCATACCACAGTCAGCTCGGACTGGGTGCCAGGCATCACCTAGGCCCAGCTGGGCTCTTGCATGTTTCACCTCTTTTCAAAGATCATATGGATTTAAATGGGACCACCTTGCCTGTGACAGAATGGCTTAGGTGCCACCCCTGAATCTCAGATATTAACAGCAGATATGAGAGAGCCTCAGGTGTGTGGGGAAGTAGGCTCAGGGAAGACCTCTGAACCCACAGAGCTAAGGACATCCACCCAGCCAGGCGGAGACCACGCAGTGAGCTCCCCAAGCATGGAACAGGATGGAGACCCAGTAGGTTAAAGGGCCAGGCACCAGACAAGATCAAACCCGCCCCCCCCAAGAACAGGACAGTGGGAGGGAGTCCTTTAAGGATGCCTACTCCTAGCTCCAACTTACACCCTCATATTCCACCCCCTTCCTTGAGCTGACTGACCCCCTTCAAGTCCCAGGTGGCCACTGGAGGGCAAAGCCCAAGGGAGCTCCCAGGCATGGTGCCCAAGAATCTGAGTTCCTGTTTCCTAACTCTAGTCCATCCTGAGGGGCTACTCTGGAGCTGCCATAAGCCAGCCTCTATCTCATCTTGAAAATGGCCCTGGCACAAGGAGCAGGAGTGGTCATAAGGTCATGGCTGGCAATCTGGCAATCCACAAGTTAGTGCTGGGGACTGGCCTTTTCAGGAACTGGCCACCTGTGTCCAGCACTTCTAGGTGACATCTAACTGCTGCCTTACCCCAGCTGAGTTACAGCCACTACCCTCCACGGCTTCCTGCCCAAAGCCTGATCTTGGACCTGGCTCCCTCCCATTTCAGTGTCCCGCAACATTCCTTCGGCCCACCTCCCATATGGTTCTCCAGCACTGCCTTGCCTGAGCACAGGGTGACGGGCTCCATGGGCCAGGATGTGGGGATTCTTGAAGTTGACCCTTGAGGGGGACCTTGGTGAAGCAGCTGACCAGCCTTTGTGAGTGGGTGTGAGAAGAGCACAAGCCATGAGCATGCACAGCCTGAGTATCCCCTGGGGTCCCCTCATGGACTCTCCTGTGTGGGAGTGAAGGAAGGAGGATGCCGCTCTGAGTCTGAAGGATAGGGAAAGGATACCCACCGGGCCCTTGTGCTATGTCCGGGATCTGCCCCACCCTGTGTTGTTCCTCATTGGGCCTGAAGTGAGTGAATTCACAAGGTTTGGGGGAGGGGAAGGCCCAAGCCAGACAAAGAGTCTGAGCATGGAGCAACACACTACCAGCCCACAGTGGCTCAGTGTCTGGGCCTCCCCCAGGCACAGTGGGCTCTTGTTTCCTGACAGCCTGGGGACTCTCCCCTCTTCTGGCCCCAGTTCAGCAGGAAATCACAGCCCATGGAGGACCCATGGAGGTCCTGACTGACTGCCAGGGGTCACACAACATGAATCACTCCAGAAGTATCAGGAGACGCCCAAAAGGGAATTAGAGTGAGTGGGAAGTGCTGTGGGGCAAACCTATGAGGGGAGCTAGTGAGGCAGCGCACATCAGAATCCATGATAGCCACGGTGTGCAGAGAGGCTGCGTAGGGGACAGGAAAGAGTCCTGCAGACTCAGATTCCTGCTGAGGGGTAATTGGACTTTTCAGGCTGGCCCCATGCTGGTAGTTTAAACTAGGAAGCAGGAAGGCAAGTTTAAGCTAGGAAGTAGGGCAGCTCAGACCAAGAATCTGTACTCATACCTCTGTTTCCACCACTTGCATCATCCCTGACCACACCTGTTTTCTTTTTCATTGTTGGAGGGGGTGGTGATGGGGAATAGAGGGGAGACAAGGTCTCAGCCTCCAACTATGTGGTGCAGAGGGTGACCTTGAACTCCTCATTCTCCTCTATCTACCTCCCAAGTGCTGGGATTATAAATCTGCACCACCAAGTCCAACAAACCTCGATTTTCTCCTCAGGGTGTTGGCATGCCTGGCACACAATAGATACTCAATATTCGGCAGTTGAATCAACAGAATTGGTAGCTTTCTGAAAGGATGGAAGAGGGCAGCCAAAGTTTCAGTGTAGCTGAGTATGGTAGCACATACCTGAAATCCCAGCACTGGAAGGCTGAGGCAGGAGGATTTTGAGTTCAAGACCAGCCCGTACTATGCAGTTAAGACACTGGCTCAAATACACAAACAACAAAAATGTCTGAAGTGATGGCTCAGAAGTTAAGGCACTTGCTTGCAAAGCCTACCTGCCTGGGTTCAATTCCCCAGGGCCCATGTAAAGTGGCAAAAGTGGCACATGTATCTGAAGTTTGTTTGCAGTGGCAAGAGACCCTGGTGCGCCTATTCTCATTCTCTCTCCTTGCAAATAAACAAAAATATTTTTTAAAAATTAACAAGGATGCAGGTGCAAAGCCAGGCCTGGTGGTACACGGCTTTAATTCCAGGACTCTGAGGCCTTGAGTTTGAGGCCAGCCTGGGGCTACCAAGTGAGTTCCAGGTTGGCTTGGGCCTTAAAAAGGAAAAAAAAAAAGGAAGGTGAAAGGTAGGGGTGTGAGGGCCCTAGAGCATGTGCAATGAAAGAGAGCACCATGGGGACCTAAGGATGCACCCTGTACAGGTGTTGAGTGTGGGAAGGTGCAGCCCAGAAGCATCAGGAAACTCAAGACACAGTAGCCACAAGCAATGTGAACCTCCAACCTCAGGTGTGGACTGCAACCACCAATACACTCATACCCTGGTCTCCCATGTTGTTGGACACTTTGCATACCATAAGGCACTCTTGGACCCTCTCACTGTTAGGTGGGAGAAACAGGTTTCAGCATAGGGCAGAGCAGGCCTGAGATCAAGCCAGTGGCCTTTTGTCCTCCCCATCTCCAGGACACACTAGAACCCTGTCCTTCATGTCACCCATCAGCTGCCATCATCCCAGAGATGGCCAGCAACAGAACAAGAGATTTCCAGTGCTAGTGTGATGGTTCAGTGGTTAAAGGTGCTTGCCTGCAAAACCTGATGACCTTGGCTCAATTTCCCAGTACCCATATAAAGCCAGAAGCACAAAGTGGCGCATGCAACTGGAGTTTACTTATAGTGGCAAGAGGCCCTGGTGCCCATTCTCTCTCTACTTGCAAATACGTAAAAATAAAAATATTTAAATCCAGTGCTCAGGCAGAGGTAGAAGGATCACTATGAGCTCAAGGCAAGCCTGGGACTACAAAGTGAGTTCCAGGTCAGCATGGGTTAGAGTGAGACCCTACCTCGAAAAGACAAAAGCAAAACATAATATTTAAGAACAGTGGATGGGAAGCCCCAAGGTCCTAGAGGCATAGAACACTCTGGAATGGAAGAGAGGGTAACACATAAGACAGGAAAGGGCCAGCCTTGGGGAGGGCCCCATGGCTCAGCCAGTACAAGTAACCCAGGAGTCAATAATGATTAGTCCAGTTGGGACTGAGTCACACCTGGGAGTAAGGGCATCCAAAGCTCAGGGGACCTGTGCAAGCCGCCCAGTCAGAAAAAAAGTTTGAGGTAAGAATTCTGGGTTAGTGCTCCCTAAGTGAGACCCTCTGGTCCCCCATCTGCATTCCAACAGGATCTGATGAATTGGCTACAGCAGACTCCCTGGCTGGTGGTGGGAAGGGCCTACATACCTAGTGATCAGGGTAACCGGGGTAACCACCAGTCTGAATCCCCGAAGTGCCCTAACTCCAGGCATCCTCCAGTTTAGCAATCCCTCCCAGGGTCCACTGGAAGCAAGATAAGACTAGAGACTCCAGGAGGGAAAACTAAGACTGCAAAAATAGCTTCAGGCATCAGGCTAGCACATGAGCCTTAGTCGGATTCTAACCTGAGCAGGGGTCTCTAGCGTTCACTTTACAGCTAAACTGAGACTCTGAGGCCTAGGCCAGTTACTGCCTGAGGTCACAGAGACTCAAGGGAATTCAGCACCTCGGCCAGGTCTGCCAGGGAGTTGGGGTGGGAGTAACCCCCCATCTGCAGCCACTGCAGGACACCTAGGGCTTCGGGGCTGTCAGGACCTACTAGACCACACTACAGCACCTCATGTAGAAGAGAAGTCTGGTCCTGAGCTCCAATCACAAACACTGGGGTAGGGGGCTCCTCACATCCATTGGAATGCCTGGGGGGTGTTCAGAGCTGGAATGATCCTCAGGAGTACCCTGACCTTCCCCATGGGGGCCTCCCCTGAACCAGGGTCCCAATAAGACCAGCTACCCAGAGGGACTGTGGCCTACACTGAAACACACCTCCCTGTAGGAACCCTGCAGGAGAACTGGCCAGACACGCAGGCTGAGTGGAGGGCCCCAGAAAGACCAGGGTCTTCAGTCCAAGCCCCCCAGACCCACCTGCCCTTGGCCCAGATCTCCTGGTAAAAGACCCAGCTTGTTCAGAAAGGAATCTGTCGGGACCTCTTGAAACCCAGCGGGCTGCCGAGTTCCCCAGCATCCTACAGACCTAAGGACGGGGCAGGGGGCTGGGGCTCAACCCATGGCGGTGGGGAGCACCCAGCCTACGACAGCCACAGCATCTGGCTGGGCTAAACCTGAAAAGCCAGTTTCATCCTAGAATCTTCTCGGAGCTCCAACAGGAAGTGGGGAGGGGGGGCTTTCCCAGCACGGGGCTGGGGCCTCCGGGTCCAAGCCCCGCCCACGCACCACCCTAAGAGGCGCACGGGGCACCAACTCTGGGCAGGACCATCGAAGCCGAAAGCAGGCCGGGGTGTTGGAGGTGCCCTGGCCCACCCAGCCCTTACATGCATGCCCCGTGCAGTACACACAGACAGACCCTCCCTGCATAACCCTGAACATCTGGGGTCTGGCTGTCACCCCGTCACGCCCAGGCCTGCTTCGAGGACAGATCTGTGGCCTCCGGCCCGCCCTCGGGGCCGCCCGCCGCGCAGAGCCAGCGTCGTCTCGGGAGGTGGCCCCCTCGTCCACGGCTGGGGACCGGCCAAGCTCCGGCCCGGCCCCGGCTGCTCCTCCCGGGGCGGCGAGGAAGGAGCGCGCTCCGGGTGGCAGCTTCGGACGCCACCTTCCGGGGCGGGAGTGGGGAGGGGCGGCCGGCCCCGGGGACCCCCGGGCTCGGGGACTCTCGCTCCGGGCTGGGGTGGCCGGGGTCGGAATGCCGGGCCGCGCTAATCCGGCCACCCGGCTATTTTTGCAGCGCGCCGGGCTGGAATCCGGGCTGGGCCGCCTCCGCGGGCGCTCGGCAAACTCCGCGAAGAGTCCGGCCGCTCCCGGCGGACACGCGTCCGAGATCCCGATCCCGGGACCCGCCCGTCCAAAGCCCAAGGCCGCCACTCACCGCCGCCGGGGGGCCTCGGAGGGGCGTCAGGAAGGGTCTCCGGGGGTCGCCGCCGCCGGCCGGGAGGGCGCCCGCGCCGTGTCCCTGCCCGCGCCGGCCGGGCCCGCCCGCCCGCCAGCCCGCCCGGGAATGCCATGGGCCGAGGGGCGTGCGCGCCGGGGGCGGGCCCGGCCGAGGGGCGGCCGCGCTGACTCAGGGCTCAGGAATGCGCGCCGCCCGCTCCAGGCGCCTCCTCCGGGAAGGCCGCCGGCTGCGCTCGGGGTGGCCGGGAGTCTCGATCGCCTGAACTGGAAAGTGACGGAACCCGGGGATCTACTTCGGTACCGGGCCCCAGACGTGCTTGAGAAGGCTGGGTGGAGAGCCGCAAAAAAAGAGGGAGAGATTGAGGAGGGAGCACCGCCTAAAGACCAGACAGATGGTCCTCGGTAAAGGTGCGCTCTGGCAAGCGAATCCCCTCCCCGAGGGCCCTCACTTCCCTCACGCACACGCGTGATGCTTCGTAGTAAATGTTCACGCTTTCATCCTCTTACAAACCCACTTGCTCACACATCTGCTTACACGAAGATGTGCACATGCCCACTCAGTACCCCTCCATGGGTTCATACACATAGCACGAACAAACCGACAGGTGTACACGCACCCACAGCTAAGCAGCGCCCCCCCCCTTTCCTGGGCCCCGACTCCTGCTCCCTAGAAGCTCAGCCCTAAGTTGAGCACAGAATGCCCATTTACTTTCAGCTGAGGCTGTGTGCTGAGCAAGAGGAAGGCTGACCTAGGACAGATGCTCAGGGCTCCTGTAGCCCACACGTGGAAGCCCTCCAGCTATGCCAGGCCAGAGATGGGACAGTCTTCATGCCTAGCATTCTTGACCCCTGCCAGGGATAAGCAGGGCCTGTACAGCCAGACTGGACTGGCTGGGCTAGCACTGGTGTCCCTTCTGCAAAGCCAGGGACATGCCACAGCTGAGCATCTGGTGTCTCTTGGGCTCCTCCTGCAGTGGACACTGTAGGATGCCATTCAGACCGGTGCAGATCCCCAGAGACCTATCCCTAGCTTCCAGAAGCCCCAGCCCCAGCTGGCTGTCAGAGGAGACACACCCTGGCCTAAGAGTCAGACACCTTTCAATGCAAGAACTACACAGAAACTGCCATCTGCATGCAGGGACAGGAAAGTGGTTTCCCAGTCAGTGTTCACTGCTCCCGGGGACCTGCAGGGAAATGTGGAGTGACCTTTCTTCCAAACCTGCCCTCTCACCCCACACACAGTGTTACTCTCTGGCATGTGCTCCCTACAGGCAAACACCCATCTCCCAAGTCTGGGTTTAGGATTCTCCAGGTTCAGTCCACAGTGCCCACCTCAGGACAGTATGAGTAGAAGGTGGACACAAGCTCAGACCTGTGCCCAGTCCTTATAGACACGTGCATGCCGTCTGCCCTACTGACCTATGGGGTTTGTTGTTTTGTTTTCCTGTTTTGGTTTGTCGAGGTAGGGTCTCGCTCTAGCCCACGCTGACCTGAAATTTACTATGTAGTCTCAGGGTGGCCTCGAACTCACAGCCATCCTCCTACCTCTGCCTCCTGAGTGCTGGGATTAAAGGCCACCAAGCCTGGCCTCTTACCCTTTCTTTTCCCACGGAGAACTGGAAGTTGGCTGCAATTTCCTATCATATCAGAAGCTGGTGGACAGGGATTGTGGTGAGCTGACATTTATACTACTTCCAGATCGCTTACTCCTGTTCTGTAGATGAGTACATAGGAGCCCTGATCAATACCAAGGACTCTCTCTGCAGCTACCCTGGAACCCTCAGCTCAGATTCTAGGCCACAAGTAATCACCCTAGAGGTCTAGCCCTGGGCTTTGGTGACACTGCCCTTACCTGGAGAGCAGGGATGCAGGATGGGCCCAGAACCAGCCCCTGGCTATTTGGAGAGGAAGCAAGAGTGGGCCAGGCTAACCAGAAGCCAATGGGCTTTTCCAAAGCAGCTGCCTTCTTCCCATGGTCCAGTCCAGCATGGCACAGCCCCCTGAAGGGAGTTGCAGCCTCACCTCCCCGTGGCCTGCATAGTGGCTGCCTTCTTTGCCCAAGGAACAGCTGACTCCCAGAACTTCCCCAGAGAAGCCAGCCAGGGTGATAGCAGTCACTCTGCTTAGAAGCTGCTGGAAGGTGCTATGGTCCAACATGAAGGAGCCCAGTGGCACTGACCCATGTTAGAGAGGAGACTGAGTGTGTTGGGCTCCTGGGACAGTGAGTCTAATACTGGAAACCTGATCCATGTGCCATATAGAGCAGGAGGAGAGGAGAGGAGAGCTCTGGCCATTCCTAGGCCTATGGGGGCACAGAGCAGCTAACCCCAGTCCTGACACCAGCCTTGACTCCTTTGAAGCATCTCCCACTGGCATTCTTGACCTTCTCCCACCAGCAGTAAGATGCTCTGGGGACAGAGGCTCTGGCCCCCTCCACTCTCTTGATAACACCTCTCACCCCTGGCCAGCCTGTCAGGCTACAGTGGGAAAGCCCAGCTCACTACTTCCAGCTTCCAGTGGGAGCTTCACATCACAAACCAGGAAGTGGGGAGGAGGGGACAGGGATTGCACAATCTCCCACACTCAGGCCAAAACATCTGGAGAACGGGATGCTGGCAACAGAATAACCTCCTCCTAGGGAAAAGTCAGGCTGCCCTCCAAACGGAAGGAGCCTGTCATTCACCCAAAGGTGGGGATGAGATAGCCTTTCAGGAGTCTCCAGAATGCCTTCCTCCTGCCTTCATCAGCAGACAAGGACCTAAGGCCTCAGTTTTTCTTCTTTATTGGTTAGTGAGGGGGAGGGTTATTCCCACAGGAAGGGGGAGTCATTGTTTGGGCGGAATGGCTACAGGGGATAAGGAGGAAGGGGGTGGGAGTCACAGGCCTGCCACATTACCTCCCATTTATGACACATTGTCCCCCACCTCCCCCACCCCCGGAAGCTGCACACAGTGCCACAAACAGCTGGGTGACTTCCAACAGGCTGCAGACAGGCAGAGGCTGCTCCTCTATCTCCAGGAAGTCCTGGCTGGGGACCATGAGGGTGGGATTGTTTAACCCTAGCCTGAACCAGAGTTCAACCCCTGAGCTGATCCATAAAGAAGCAGCTGGAGACTAGTGTCCTGCTGGCTAGCCTGACCTAGGACCAGTACCTTGTTCACCTGAGGGTCAAAGACATAAGTCCAGTACCTCTGTCATGTCCAGCATCTCCCATCCCACACTCAGTTGCTCTTTGAGACCTCTGGTACCTTCCAGGAGCCAGGGTCACAGAGATCAGAGACAGATCATACAAGCCTCATTTGACAGGGCAGGACCAGGCTGTGTATAGAAGTGCCTACCACGAGGTCCTGAACACCCAGGTCAACCCTAAAGAGAGGTTGGGTGGGTTGCTGAGCATGGGGGCTGCTGCTGAGCTGAAGGAGGGCTCTGCCCCAGGACCCCCTCCCCCTGGCACTTCCTTCCTCTGGGCCAGGTAATTCCCCTTCTCTGGGGACACAATCTGGCACGAGAGGTTACAGGTAGTTCCTGGCCTTAGATTCTGTAGGAGGCTGGGCAGCTCCAGGAGATGGACCTGCCTTGGTTTGGGGCGCTCCTTACAACATCCCAGAACAGCAGAGGAGGGGGCTCCACCACCAAGGCAGGATCCCCCCTACTTCCTCTTTCCTTCCTCCAACAGACTGTGACGACCCCGTCCTCGACAGGGGCCTCTGAATGGCCAGGCATCTACTTCCTGCCCACTTGGCCATCCTGCTCGTCCTCCCCACCCAGTCAGTGCCCCAAGGTCAGGATGGCGAGTTCCAGGACCAGGGTTCCGACAGTCCAGGGCCCCATCTGCGCGCTCCCCAGCACCAGCCACACCCGCTGCGGCAAGGCCGTCTCTTCAGGCGGGGACCCTGGAGAGCCCAGTCCAGGTGCCCGGCTGCTCCACACTCGGGCCTGTCTTTCTTTGTTGGGAAGACAGGGTCTCGGCCTCCAACTACGTGGCACAGAGGGTGACCTTGAACTCGGTTTGGCTGGGCCCAGCGACCCTCAGAACAGAAGCAGCCAGTGGGGAACTACTGGATCCTGGCGGGAGTCTAGGTGAGAGAGTCTCCGCCCCCGAACTCGCCCCGCCCCTTCTCCAGACTCACCCCGCCCATCCCTTGCATCGCCCCGCCGCCCCTTCTCCAGACTCGCCCCGCCCCTTCCCCGGCCTCTCCCCGCCCCTTCTCTAAGATCGCCCCGCCCCTTCCCTGGCCTCTCCCCGCCCCTTCTCTAAGATCGCCCCGCCCCTTCCCCGGACTAGCCCGGCTGCAGGGCTCTGAGACTTCTGCGCCGGCGCCAGCTCCGCCCCCCCGCTCCCGGTGCTTCCGGCGGCTGCTGGTGTCCCGGAGGCGGCATGCCCGTGCGTGGCGGGGCTCAGGTGAGTGCCCGCCCCTTCGGCGGGGCCAAAAGACCAGTGACCGTGTCCCGCCCGCCGACGCCAGCTGGCCATCGGCTCTAGGACGACACCGGCGCCCGGAGGGGTGCCCGGGCAGAGCCCCGAGTGACCCGGTGCCGTGGGGCCGGCCGACGCGGTGAGCGGGAGCCTCAGCGTCGCGGAGTCTGAGCCCACTGCGAGCTGGCACCGCGGGCCGGGCTGCAGAGACGGTCACGTCAGTGTCCATTCCCGGCGGCCGGGCAGCCTCGGCCCAGCGTTGAACGTCAGCACTGCAGTTAAAAATAATGGTTCTTAGCTAGGCAGGGTGGCGCACGCCTGGCATTGTAAAGGCAGGAGAATCAAACCCCAACCTGAGCTATGAAGCCGCCCACCCCCTTAAAAAAATAATAATAATGGCTCTTTCACCAGCCAGGGAGCTGCAACCAAAACTGAAGGTCGGTGGATGGAAAAAGATACTGCCTTCCTGGTCTTAATGACCTGCCCCTGCCATTACCCACCCTCATAGTTCCAGGACTTGAAGATGTGGCTAGGTTTCCTAGCTCAGAGTATACGGGGCTGGTCAGCAACTCGGTTTTTTGTTGTTGTTTTGTTTTGTTTAATATTTTATTTATATATTTATTTGAGCGTATAAGAGAGAAGGAGGCAGAGAGTGTGTGAATGGGCACACCAGGGCCTTTAACCACTGCAAATGAACTCCAGATGCATGTGCCACCTTATATATCTGGCTTTATGTGGGTACTCAGGTCCTTTTGCTTTGCAGGCAAGTGTTTTAACCACTAAGCCATCTCTCCAGCCCCTGGTCAGCAACTTTTATCTCACTTTCTAGTTAAACTCTGAGCAATCAGGCAGAGAGCAGTTGTGCCCAGAGGGGTTATGCCCTAAGCACTTGAGATGGAGCTGAACAGGTGACCAGCCCCATGCTCACCTGTGTGTCAGGCCAGGCCTTCTGTGTGACTGACCATTTGGGCAGTGCTGGAAGAAACCCAGTCCATTTCTCTGCTAGGCCCTGTCCAAGTTCTGGCTGTGTTTTTTTTTTTTTTGTTTGTTTGTTTTGTTTGCAAGAAGAGAGAAAATGAGCATGCCATGTCCTCTGTACAAATGAACTCCAGATGCATGCTCCACTTTGAGCATCTAGCTTTAAGTGGGTACTGGGGAATCAAACCAGGTGGGCAGACTTTGCAAGCAAGCACCTTTAACTGCTATCTCCTCAGCCCTGGCTGTGTTTTTTAATTCCTGTCCAGGATTGAGAACAAAGAACAAGGGTCCTGAAACAAATTCAGAAGTTTTCTTGGGGTTTACATGATAGATGGGGATTGAAAAGTCTCAGCTCTTGACTAGGACTCAATCATCCACTGTGGTATGTCCCCCGTAGACTCAGGTGTTTTATTAAAATTTGTAACTTGGATCTCCAGCCACCTGGCTGGAGGGAGTGTCACTCAGGCCAGTCCTGGAGTCCAGTCCTAAGGTGTGTTTGGCTACAAATCTGATTTCCAGCTTAAAAGTATGCAGAGCAGTCTGAGCTCTGCCTGGATCCCTGCTCTTTGCTGGTTTTGTGCTTGTTGCTTTTGGTGTTTGCTAGGTGATGATTTCTCTCTGGTTGGATGTATGGAAGCAGCTTCTTCCACCAGTGATGGACTTTCCCTCTGGATCTGTAAACTTGAAATAAATCCCTTCATCCCAGCAGTGTGAATCTATCTATAACACCCACCATTCCCCTCATTAGGTCCTGAAAGCCTGGGTCCTCAAGCTGTGTGTCTCCTGTGTGTGCAGTTTACTCTGCCACCACCTGGACTGTGTCCCAAGGCCTCCCGAGGCTGCATGTGTAAGCAGTGGCCATTGCCTGTGCCTCATAATGATCCACAAGGTAGGTACCCCAGTTTGCAGTTACAAAACTGAGGCACTTTTGTTTTTTCTGTTACAGATTTCCCGAAAGATGGGGCAAAAAAAGCAGAGACTGACAGAGACAGAGCCACAGCTGATCCCACCAGACACAGCTAACCCTTCCCCCAAGGAGAGACCACCCTCTACCCTGGGACTTCAGCACAGCATCTACTTCTCCAGCCCAAAGGGTCACCCTGCCCGGCTGGGGTCAGAGTTTTTTGACCAGCCAGCAATTGTCCTAGCCCGGGCATTTCTGGGACAGGTAATATAAATGTGATAATGTCCTCTTTTTTTTTTTTTTTTTTTTTTGGTTTTTCGAGGTAGGGTCTCACTCTGGCCCAGGCTGACCTGGAATTCACTATGTAGTCTCAGGGTGGCCTTGAACTCATGGCGATCCTCCTACCTCTGCCTCCCGAGTGCTGGGATTAAAGGCGTGCGCCACCACGCCCAGCTCGTTAATGTCCTCTTGATAGAAATATCCTGCAGGTGCCATGAGCCCCAGCCTTCTCACTACTGGTTCCTGACTTGGCCTCCTTGTGCTCACACAGCTAGCTGCTTTGCCCTCACAGGATAGTATGGCTGCTGTCTGAGATCACTGCAGAAAATAAGGATATTGGTGTTACTGTCGCTGGTGGAGGCAGCTGTGATAGGAGATTGTTAGCCTTCCCCACTAAGAGCTTTGTCTCTGCTCCACTTGGGACTTCCCTTCAAGACAGGATGGACTGTGTTGGCCCCAGCATCTGTGAGGGGCCACCCTCGTCTGCCCTGTCCCTGATAGTCCTCTGCTTAACACTGGGGCCACCATTTGGTTGCCAGCCTCAGAAGTGGTTGAGACTCCCACTTCGTGGTTTAGTATCAGTATTAGGGGCTTCTTAGTGGCCCCTGAGGTTCAGTATGATAGATGATCCAGGCATACTTGGAGTGGGAACCAGAACTACCCCAGGCCCAACCTAGTGTGTCCAGCACTGGAGCCTGTGACCTGCATATGCAGTGCAGAGCTGTCTGGATTCATCTAGAGCACCATATAGACATTGTTTTTGGGTACCAAAGAACAAGCCTTCTGGTTCTAGAGGTTCCCTGGTCCACTTTTTATCCTTTTTTTTTTGGGGGGGGGGGTTAAGGTAGGCTTCCCTCTAGCCCAAGCTGACCTGGAATTCATTATGCAGTCTCAGGCTGGCCTTGAACTCATGGTGATCCTCCTACCTCTGCCTCCTTTTTCTTTTTGTTTTTCAAGGTAGGGTCTCGCTCTAGTCCAGGCTGACCTGGAATTCACAATGTAGTCTCAGGGTGGCCTTGAACTCATGGCAATCCTCCTACCTCTGCCTTCTGATTGCTGGGATTAAAGGCATACGTCACCATGCCTGGCCACTTTTTGTTCTTTAACAAGTCTACCTTTAAGGTGAAATGGACAAGAGGAATCAGTTTCTCTAATAGAAAAACTGGTGCCAAGAGTTAGGTGCTAAAAGGAACAGACCCTAACCTATGAAAGAAGGGAGGAGATTCTGTTCATAAGGATGCTTTCAGCTGTAAAGGTCAGATCTTTCTAAATGTACCCCAATAGTGAGCATTTATAACAGCACATGGGGCAGTTCCTCTATTTGTGTCAAGGGCCCAAGGGTATCCCAGTAACAAATAATACACTTGCCTCTATTCAGCATCCTGGCTATATCAAGTGGGCCTCTATCACACTGGTGGACAAGAGGGCTAGTACAGAAGGTGGTAGTTTACCTCTGTGTTCTTTTTGGTCAGGAAGGACCAACTTTTCCATAACTATAATGCAAGGTGTGGATCATAAGCTCTGTAGGTTGATGCCAAGAGTTGTCTCAACAACTCAGACCACTTTGGGCTGAGGAGTGTGTTGCCTCCCCAGCACCCTCCTCCAGAAGGGCAGCTGGGTACTCTAGTGTTCCCCTTGGGGATGTGGGAGCATAAGTGTAACTAGTGGAGGACATTCCCTCTGATCACCTGGAAAGATGGGACAGGGCTCCCCTTTATCCCCTTCCTCCAAATGAGTCCATTCCTGTCTTCAGTGCTTAGTGTGCCTATAGAGACTTCTGGCCTTAGCTGGGCATGGTGGCATAGGCCTTTAAGGAAGCAGAGGTAAGAGGATTGTTGTGAGTTTAAAGAGTGAGTTCCAGGTTGGCTAGAGTAAAATCCTACCTTGGACCCCCCCCCAAAAAAAAAGAGAGATGTGGGCTTCCATAAAAAACATCAATTCCCTCCTTCCCTCTACCCTGTCCTGTTACACTGACCTTCAAACACCATGGGCTACCTGTGCTGAGGTGAAGGTTGCCTAGGCTCCTGGCCAGCCCTGAGGATGAGTGAGGTGCAACACATGTGGCTTGTTCCTGAGATCTAGTTGAATGAGTCAAGACTTCTGGCCACTCTCAGGACCATGTTCCAAGCTGAACACTCAATGGAGAAAGGCTGGGCCTACTACTCAGAAAAGCCTTCACTGGTGCACATGAGCTTAGTGTGAGGATCCTTTAGTAGCACAGCTAGGTGGCACACCACAAACTGGATATTCCAGGCAAGTGTGTGGGGACACCCTTGACCCTAGTACCTTCTACACTGCCCAGCCTCATGCTGATCCTTTATGGTCTCAAGGAAAATGGGAGAAGCTGAGGGCTCCACTGAGAACATTTGGAGGTCAGTCTTTACAGTGAATTTTGAGGTCAACACAGTGAGCATGCAAGGATACAGTCTGGTGATCAAATAGGACTTTTGGTCTTGACTTTGGCATTCAGACTTTGAGTAAGAGAAGGGGCAGGATGGAGGAGCCAAGTGAATGGGCTTGGGTGCCTAAGTTGAAGAGAGGAGGTCTAGGCTGGGGACTGTCAGGGTGACTAGACTCATCCCTATGGCCACGAGCAAACTGACTGCCCACAGGTCCTTGTCCGGCGACTTGCTGATGGTACAGAGCTCCGTGGTCGTATCGTAGAGACTGAGGCATACTTGGGACCAGAGGATGAAGCTGCTCACTCAAGGGGTGGCCGGCAGACCACCCGCAACCGTGGCATGTTCATGAAACCTGGGACCCTGTATGTATACATCATCTACGGCATGTACTTCTGCTTGAACGTCTCTAGCCAAGGTTAGTAGTGCCGGGCTTGGGGAAGCAGAG
>PVHP010020228.1:14133-31014 GCA_004024765.1 Zapus hudsonius | reverse complement strand
AGAAGGAAACACGGAGCCCAAATCAGAATGAGATACAGAAAGTGGAAGTGGCACGAAGGGCAGACATAGATGCTAGAAGCTTCCTAGAGATGGTCAAGTGAGGTGGGTCACTTTATGTCATCATCTGGCACATGACTTAGGTGGCTTACCAGACAAGTGCCAAGAAACAAAAAGCTCAGCAGAGCACTGGGCCACCGAGATGGTTCTTAGGAGATTTCTAATTTCTGGAAGCAAAGAGATAGACAGCCCAGTCCAGGAGGATGTTGAATTCTCTATAAGGAAGGTGTGCGGTTCATCTCCGGTTCTCAACTTAACAGAACTCAGAATCCCTCGTGATGTCTGTGGGAGGTTTTCTAGATTGCATGAAGTGGGAGGAACCACCCTGGCCTCCCCTAACTGTGGGTGTGGGTGGGACCATCCCAGGGGCTGGGTTCCTTAACTGTATAAAAAGGGAAAAAGTAGCTGAGCACTTAGCATTCATTGCTATGTTCGACTTCCTTCCTGCTAATGTGACAAGGCAATGCAGCTAACATCCTGATCCTGCCTTGCTCTCCAGGCCACAATGGACTTTGGCTCAAAACGCTAAGCCTTAAGCTACCCCTGGTTGAGTATTTCGTCTCAGAAATGAGAGAGTAAGAGACTCAGACAGTGATGACAATAAACAGTATTTTCAATCTAGGTGGAATGATTTAAGACAAGATATACTTCATAACTAAAATTTGACTAGGCCCCAGAAAAATAACTAGGTGGAGGATTTGTTTGGTTAACAAATATTTCTTGAGTGCATACTGCATAACAGCATATTGTTCTGAACAAGACACATTGGGTCCTTCACCTCCAGAAGCCCACATTCCTGTGGTGGGAGACAGACCACCAGCATGCCAGCATGTAAGGTAATTTATGATACTAATAAATGCTATAGGAAGAGAATAAAATAAGACCACACAATAAACCATGATGTGGGCCATGGGCTGAAATACAGTCACGGCTCTAATGGACTAACTGGAAAGGTCTCTTTGAGAAGGCTAGGTGGAAGGGAAGTCCTCATTGGTGGGAAGGGGGTAAAATCTTGCAAAGATTTTAAGGGATAGTAGTCATCTGAGCAAAAGAACATCGCTGCAGAATTTGTGAGACAAGAGCAGGCATGTCCAGAAGATGAAACTGACAATATTTCTGGAACCTAGTGAATGGACACAAAGCCAAAGGGGCAGCCAGGGTCATGATGGCAAGCCTGACTGTGCCTGAGAGTGGGGCCGGAGAACACTCGATGCTCGAGTGAGGGGAGTCTCAAGCCCTGTTTTGTGATATGCTTCACACCAGCCATGTCTGAAATGGTAGGTGTACCTACTTTCTTTATTGCCGTGACATAACTCCTGACAAAAACAACTTAAGGAGGAAAGGGTTTATCTTGGCTCCCAGTGTGTGGGTATGGCCCATCATGGCAGGAAAGGGTTAGCAGCTGGAAGGGCTCCAGCTGTGGTCCAGGAGTGTGAGGGGGTTGGTCACATTACATCCATAGTCAAAAGGCAGAGAGAGGAATGCTGGTGCTCTTCTATATTCAGTCCAGGACCCCCACCAGCATCCAGGGTGTCTTCCCTCCTCACTTAAAACCTCTCTGGAAATGCCTTCACAGATATGCCCAGGGGTGCATCACCTACATGATTCTACATTCAGTCCAATTGATTCTAGAATAACCTTTACTGTAGCCACATATGACTGCTGAACCCTTGAAACGTGGCTAATCAAATTAAGTGATCTATAAGCACAAAGTGCACAAAGTTCCAATATTTGGTAAAATATGCAATTACTGATTTCATTATATTGATTATGCTTAAAGGAAAATATTTTGGATAATCGTGTTAAATGAAATATATTTTTATAACTGATGTAACTTTTCAATGTGGCTATTGGAAATGTGGTTTTTGTTTCAGACAAGGATTTTAGCCCTGTGCCTTGCATCTCCTGCTTAAAGGTAGATTCTGACAAGGTTCTTGTGAGAATTCAATATGAAAGTAAACGTGAAATGTCCTGAGAGCTTGCTGTTTGGCAGGTTCTTGATGAACTGAAGGACAGAAGTGACGATGCTCAAGTTTCAAATACAAGGTCAGGGGATAGATAAGTTCTGGATGAAAGAAACTACACTAAGAAACTGGGCCCGGTGATGACCAGACTAGGCCTGACTTACCCATTGTCTTGGGATAAGCAGATTAACTCAGAAATGGTCCCTAAATGAAAATCAGTAAGTCTCAGGCACCACCTCCTGAAAGCATGAGAGAGGGAAAGAGGAGAACACAGGGGAAGGTTTGCAAGAGAAAGAAATCAATTAGTACAGCTGATGTCAGAGGATGGCTGTCACTGGATGTTTGGCGGTACCCACGGTCGCTTATCCTGTGCCCCCAGGAAGACATGGGACCCAAAAGACACATTCATAGGAACCAACAATTCATGTTCAGGAAATTGCAATGTAACCACAGCATTACTTCTTAGAGGTTGTGGGACCTTGAGCAAAACCCTAATTTATCTGAACTTCTATATCAAATTTTTTTTAAAAAGTTAGGCATAGTCTTTTTAAAAAATATTTTTATTTGAGAGAAAGAGAGACAGACAGTATGGGTATACCAGGGTCTCCTGCCACTGCAAACAAATTTCAGAGCAATGGGCCACCTTGTTCATCCAGATTTACATGAGTGCTGGGTAGATGAATCCAGGCCATCAGGCTTTGCAAGCAAGTACCTTTAATAGCTGAGCCATCTATCTCTCCAGCCTGGCACAGTCTTTATAATGTAAGTCTAAACACCTGTGTAGGGTTCATCAAGTGGCCCAAAATGTCTCATACAACACTGATAGAAGTGACAGGTATTGGAAGAAAAATGAGCTTCTATGTGTATTGAATAGAGGTTGTACGCACACTGAAGAGACGAGACCCAAACAAGGGTTATTTAAAATATGCCTCAGCCCGTTGACACATCTGAGCTCTACTTTCACAGCCTGCCATTGTGGCTCAGTTATACATCTGTCACTGTTCGTCATGTTAACAGGAACTAAAGTCATTAAGTATCAATTGATCATTGTTTATTAAGCACCTAATATAAGCTTGGTTTTGTGCGATGTGCAGAGGAAAGATACTGCGGTGATAAAAAGTCTAGGTTCCCACTACGGTGGGACCTTGGTCTCATTAAATTTCAAAAACCCAGATCCATGCCTGGGCTACAACCAATCAGAAATTAAAGACAAACTAAAAGTGTGGGAAGAAAACACCAGAAAACTGAGTTATTGGAGGGAAAGTGTGACTTTTTGTGGTTTCATAGATTAAATAGTCATAAAATTTACCACCCTGCCCCCTCAAAACACTCGAATTTTAAGAGCAAAAGAAAAATAAGGCAGCCTCTCTTGAAAAATGTAATGGTTTTGCACAAACAAGTAAATAGCACAGTTCATGAGGCTGGGAAGATGGCTCAGTGCTTAAAGACGCTTGCTTGCAAACCCTGACAGCCCAGGTTTGATTTCTCAGTACTCACATAAAGCTAGACACCCAGGGGTGCATGTGTCTGGAGTGCTTTTGCAGTGGGGGGAGGCCCTGGCTGCCCATGCTTGCTTTTTCTCCATCTCTCTCTCATAACTAAGTAAATAAATAATCTTTAAAAAATAGCACAGTCCATGAATGATATCGTATCCATTCAGCGCTCAAGCCGAAATGCTCACATGCACACATAAAAACATGGCCCCAGCCTATGAGAAGGCCACCCAAGATCTTGAAGAGTCAGAAATAGCTATGAAATACACTGACTCCTCACGACCTGAAAGTTGTGTTGAGGATAATTTAAGATAGCAAGGGGCCAGAAAACAGAATCTCTCAGAGAGAAGCTGTCTTTAATGAACTCCCTTGGGAGCTGCTACAGAGCCCAACCCCCACCTCCTAGTGCAGCCTCTCCAACAGCACCCATCCAGTCCTGCATGCACCGTTGTGGAGACCATGAGAGCCCTCAGCTGCTGTCCTCTCTCCTAACACACTGCATAAGAGATGACCCATAATTAAAGGCACTTGCTTGGGACGCCTGATGGCCTGGGTTTGATTCCCCATAAGCACGTAAAGCCAGAGGCACATGGTGCCTATGGAGTTTGTTTACAGTCATTCTCATTCTCTCTCTCTAAATAAATAAATACATTTTTTTTTAAAAAGAGATGGCCCAGACTCAGAGAAAGCCTTTCCTAAGCACCAGAGAGACGATGCTGTCTTGAGAAAACTGTAAACAACCTCACATCTACAGAAGAGAGAGAAACAAGAGAGATAAAAGCCAACGGTGTTCACACTGTGCATCCCACAGCTACAGCCTGTTTACAGAAGCCCGCCGGGCACATTAGGTAGGAAGGGCAGGAGCTATTACCGTAACTGGCAAGTGCTGGGCTCCTCACCTGCTTCTGTCCTAATGTGCTCTCGCCTTTTTTAAATATTCTTTTTGGTGGAGGAAGATGAAAGAAAACTCTTTGAGGTAATTTGATCATACCTTTCAAAGGGCTCCAGACCAGTGTGCAGCATCCATTCTATTTAGTTCTCTCTGATTTCCAGCCAAGCTAGGCGAGTGTCCTGGCCTGTGACTTTTAGTGACATCAAGGAGCCTTTGCGTTTGCTCGGGTCTAGGGGACGGATCAGATGGACTGGAAGCAAGTCAATCTCCGAGCAGTGGACTAAATCCAATTGATCTGCTCTAGTTGCTTAATGATCAAATGAAGTGCCCCTGGCCAGGGTGACCTGCGGCATCACTCCACATCTGTGCGCCTGCCTTCCTCGTGTTCGCACCCCAATGGCGGAACACTCTGAATCAAGTCCGAGTCTGCTTTCGACAAATCTTGGTTTTACTTTGGAAGAACTGAAATCAGGCACTTGGCATCGAAGTCACTCTCCCATCACCTCCCTTCAGGCTCTGAACCCTCTTTTCTAAGAACCCTATTGTGTCTTACCTCTGTGAATGAACCATACTTTGCTCTTGACTTGCTTTTGCTTTGCATGTGTGTGCATGTGCAAGGAGACGTGCACATGTATGTGTGTGCACATATATGTGCGTGTGCATATGTAGAGGCCAGAGGTCAACCTCAAGTGTCATCCTCAGAAATACTGTCCACCTCTTTTTGAGACAGGGACTCTCATTGGTCTGAAGCTGACCAGTTAGTCTAGACTGATTGGAAGCACACTCCATGGATCCCCAGCACTGGGACTCCGGGTACGAACCCCCACCACACCCACAGTTTCCATGGGTACAGGGGATTGAACACTTTACCAGCTGAGCTATGTGGCCAGCCTGCTCCTAAATTTCTTAAAGGGCAATACCTTTGTTTTGTTCTGACTGGTCCCCACCTTCCTCCGAGACCTGCTGTCCACTCACTGGCTTCCTTGAAGCTAATCTTTGCTTTTCTTAGCTTTCCTTCCTTTTCCCCATCTTCTGATGGTGTCCACGGCTGGTGGGGGGTGGTGATCACTAATAGTTACTGTGGGGCCCCAGGCCATGGCCATGGCAGGTTAGAGCAGAGATACAGAGTAGCCACCTCCAGGCTAAGTTGAGTCAACTGGACATTTTTCTTTCATGTGTGAGTTAGGAAGCACAGAGGTCGTGAGAGCTGACATTTGAGTCATTTTAATAGCAAAGTAGCAAGATGTCTCCTTCTCTGAGAATATTCCCCTAGATCTGCGATCTTATAATGAACAAATCACTTTCTGATCAAACTTGGGGTGGACTTAGCTTCTAGCAAATCAAACTAAGACAAGCGTGGACTTGCCCTTTGCTTCAGGTTGGTCCCCCAGACACTGGCTGCCGATGTAGGCCCGCGTAGAGTGTGTTCTCTAAGCCCTGTGCCTGTCCACCATGGCATACAGGACTGGCCTTCCTCACCCCACTATGACAGAACTCATCATCCTTGGCTATCAGTCCTTGCTAAGAGTGATTTGAATATCATATCGATTCTCTTATCCTCACCCGGCAAAACGGAACCTCAAACCTAGGAGCTGAGCCTCAGATACTAGCAAGATTTTGGAGTCTTGCCTGTTATTGTGAAAAGAAAATGTCCACTAGTTAGTTATCCAGCCTCAAAAACATCCCCACCATTTTTTAAAATGAATTAAGTGATTTGTGTATGTGTATGCATGTGTGTGGAGGTCAAAGGGCAACCTCATGGTATCTTGCTTCAACCTTTGAGACAGGGTCCATAGCTGGTGTAAGGCACCACCTCCCATTGTCACAGGACTGCTGTGATCACACACACTTTATATCTGGCTTTACATGGGTGTGGGCAGGCTTTGCAAGCAAATGCTTTTAACCACTGGTCCATCTTCCCAGCCTCCCACCGCGCGCGCACACACACACACACACACACACACACACACACACACCACTTTCTATTATTACTACTGTACCTTGTCTTCCTACATTAACTAGGGCAAACCAATGTCACTAAGATGATATGCAGAAATGAGAATGGGTGACAGTGACATCTGAGTTTGGATCACTTTTTCTGGGGGAAGCCAGCTGCTAGGTTGTAAAGAGACCCAGCAAGCACCATGGAAGGTGTGTGTGGTCAGGAACAAAGACTTCCAACTTGCCAGACATGTGACTAGGTCGCCAGGGTAGTGTGTCTTCCTGTCCTGGTCAAGGCTTCCAATGCCACAGCCTCAGAAGAGACCCTGAGCCAGAAGAGCCTAACTAGCCAAATTCTTGACTCATATAACTGAGAGGTAGTTGTTTATTGTTATATTAGACTGGTAAGTTAGAGATGACTTTTCTTCACAATAATTTATTACAGTACCTCTTACAGTTCACTGAATTTCTCCACCTTCCATATACCAAGCCGGGCGCTATAGTCCTATCCAGAGTAGGTACCACACTCAGCCTAAAATCCAACAAGCTAGGATTCCCCACTATGGATTCTATTCAGAAATAATAGCATATCCCAGTAGCAAGCCTGACTGTCCCATTAGATCCCTGAAAAAGCTCCTGGGAAGGCACAAGTCTTGGAAAGAACTCTTTTCAATTTTTGTCTTTTATAGAATTGATTTTATGATTATAAAAATGATACATATTAATGGTAGGAAATTTGAAAAGTTCATAAATATATTTAAAAGGCAATATAAATAACCCACACACTCACCACCCAAAACTAATGACTTAAAATTTTGCTATATATCCTTCTACTATTGTTTTAAATTAGTATAATTTGGCTCATGCAAAGTTATAGCCTGAGCTATCTTTTAAAGTTAACATTATATTGTGAGCATTTTCCCATATCACAGAACATTCTGAGGATTTATGATTTTTAATGGCTGCATAGAATTACAACATATAGATGCACCATAATTTGTTTAACTAATCTCTGTTTCTGGGCATGCGGGTTCTTTTCAAGCTTTCACTGTTATAAATAAAGCTATAACAAATATTCATGTACATCAATCTTTGTCCATGACTCAGATTAATTCTATAGGTCATAAATCTCTTCTTGCATTTCAATTGATTTTTAGATTCCTAAGTTTATTTTTTAAAGAATACAATCGCTAATACATGCACTGAATTGAAATGTTACAAAAGGTTATATAGTAAAAAGGAGACATCTTTCTCCCAGCAGGGTTCCCTGGTTCTCCAAGCTTACTTCTCCAGTAATTCTTAGCCATTCTGGAATATTCGTGCAGATCTTTCTATGCATATATAATCACACAGGTGTAGGTTAATAGTTCTCCAAGTGTGGACCACAGACTCCCAGGGTCCTCTAGGTCCTACCAAGGAGCCCACAAGATCATCACCATTTTCTGTTCTCTCTCCTGGATACAGTGGAGGTTTCCAGAAGTGATGGTATCATCACTTTGACAGCTAGTGACGTGTGTGTTCATGTATCCTTGAGTTTACTAGAATGCTCTAAGATAATCTTCTCGGGATCTAGATGGTTTTGAAGCATGTCAAGGCTTATTGATACTAAAATGTTTGAGATTTGTTGGTGGAAATCTTGCCAATTGGGAGTGTTATGTGCATCTTCTGTCACTTTTATCAATATGACCGCAAATCTTTGTGATTGTTTCATCTCAGTACTCACAAAACAGCCTGTGCATTTTCCATTTGATGGTTACTCCACGTGTATTCAACAACCCACATCTATTGATGGATTTTAGCTTTCTTAGGAAACCATTTCCTATCATTATGGTCATTACGTAATATTGATGTATATGCTGAGAACAATATTGTTTCCTCACCTCTTCACCATCACTGAGGCATCAAATTTTTGTTCATTGAAAACTGTTAAAACTATATCTTGGGCTGGGAAGATGGCTTCGTGATTAAACGTGCCTGCTCTGCAAGCCTGAGGGCAGGAGTTCAGATCCCCAGCACCCACATCAAGCTGGACACAGTGGTGCGCATGTCTTCACAAGGTGCCTGGAATAACAAGAGACAGAGTCAGGAAAATCCTGAAGCTCACAGGCCAGCTAGCCTGGCATTCACAGAAAGAGAGACCCTATCTCAGAGCAGGGTGGAAGGCAAGGACTGACACCTGAGCTCATCCTCTGACCTCCACACACACACCATGGCATACATGCACACATACATCCACATACCATACACACATCACACACACACACACATGAATATACACACCAAAAATGCTCTAACACCCATTGTGTTTTTTTATTTTATTTTTTTTATTGTCCATAATGTCCATAATAACATTCAGTGGGCAAACAATGAGTTGTTATCCCCATTTCCCCAATGCCCCCCTCCCCATCCCCAAGCAGCTGGATATCCTCCTCCGTGGGTCGTCTGGTTCAGTCCTTGTGACAGGGGACCATGGATAGCCTAGTATTCAGCCAGGTTCTCCTGGCCATGCCTCTGGATAATCTCCCCCACCACGGCTCTCACAATCTTGTTCTATTTATCCTGTCATAGATAGATTAAATAGTTTCCTATTTTGAAAAACCTGTTGTATCTTCTTTCTTAGAAAGTTTCTGCTTCTGTACTTACCTGTTCATCTTTAATTTATTGGTTCATTATCATTTACTTCTGAGATCTCTTTATACATTAAGGAAATGAGAATTTTATAAATACCTTTTTTAACTCTCAAATTAATAATAACTGGAATATATCCAAGCTCCACACACACACACACCCACACACACACGTGCATTTTTATCCTAGAATTTCCCATCTTTCAGCATTTTTAGTCTATTTGGATTCTTGGTAAAGAAATAGACTATAATCTAATTTTAGTTTTTTTGGAGACATAGATCGTGCTATGTTACCTATGTTGTCCAGGCTGGCTTTGAACTTGAGTGGATCCAATCTCAACTTCCTGCATAGCTGAGATTATAGTAGACTATGCTCTACCATATTTGACCTTAACTGTACTTTTAAATTTTACTAACCCACGGGACTCACTGTTCCAATATTATTTATCTCATTAAAAGGTCTTTTTCTCTACTGATAAGAAATGTTACCGTTACCATAAAAAAGTTGTTCTGTATTTGGATCTTTTGCTGGGTTCCCCATTCTGCCACATAGATCCGTCTGTCCGTCTGTCCCCAGCCCACACCACATGTAACCCTACAGCTGAAGGATAGGTCGAATGCTCTTTTCTCCTCACAGTTATTCATTTTTCCCAGTTTCTCTTGTTCTCACTCCTTTATTTTACTAATGAATTTCAGAACTGACTCAACGAGTTAAAAAAAATTACCTATTGCAATTACTTAGAATACACAAATTAACATTGAAATATGCTTTCTCTGGAACATTGTTTCCATCCAAGAACACAGGAAGCAGCTTTTAAGTGTTCTCAAGTAATGTTTAATAATGTGTTCATATAAAGCTTGCACGCTTCCTATAAAATTTATCACATTACCTTGTTTTCTAGTATACAAGGGGTTCCTGTCAAATATGTCTTGCAACTGGTTATTTGTATTACATATTAGAATGGTGGTGATTTTCCTATGTTAATTTTGTATCTCTGCTTCCTGAGTGCAGAAGCAATGTGACCATCTCTGCTTTGGGCCCTCCCTGCCAGGATGAACCCAAACCTCAAAATGTAAGCAGAACTAAGTCTTTTCCTTCTGTCAGCTGTTTCTTCTTGGGGATTTGGCATCAGCAACATATAAGTGACTAACACACAGCCTTCCTAGGACATGGCATGAGAGCCCGTGACACCATCTTTATCCATCAATAAAAAGACATGCTCAACACATCGGGACAGCCTTGCATAGCCCAAATCTGCCTCTAGCTCTGAGCTGCCACTGAAGCCCATGGCTCCTACCGAGCTGGCTGCAAGGATCAACAGAGCCCACAGGGCATCTGCTGTCCTGGCTACACTGGTCACTAGTCCTACTCTAGAGGGAGAGAGCTGGCTTCCCTCTTTCAGCCTCCTCCTTTCCCTATGCCTGGTGTGAACTGGTCTCCCCTGCAAGCTCAAACGAGGAATGCTTGCAAATGAATGGCCCTGTTTGCAAACAGAGCACTGCTCACTTAGTGCAAAGGACACTGGAAAGTGGACAGTGAACACTGAGGAGATCTGCAGGCAGCCCCCTGTGGTGGAGTCAAGGGTGGTGTAAAGTAGCAGAACTGCCCAGCTGCTTTTAAATTGGCCTTTAAGCAAGAGCAAAGCAGGCCTGGCCCATTAAGGATGCTCCCTCAGATGCTGTCCCACTGCCTGGCAGGGGCCTTCTGGCTAATGAACCTGGAACACAGCCTCCAGGTACCTGCCTGCAAGTCACACCACATCAAGGCTAGTCCACAGAGGAGTGCTCCCTGGCCCACGTGGGAGGGAGCCCATCTGGAGAGTTCAGCTCCACATAATGAAGGAGAAGGAGGGAAGCAGAGCGATTTTCCAGTCTGCCTCTGTCTTCTCACAACCCTGATTTTCAAAGCCTGGCAAAGGCAAGAGGTCCCCCTCTCATTCAGGGAAGACAAGATTTTCATCCTGAAGCTGGACTTTGGGCTACTTAGTAATGACTCACAGCTGAGCTAAAGTAAAAATAGTTAGAGATGGGAGGGGGCTTCTTCAGCATCCACTGCAAAGTGAGGTCTCTGTCTCTGCCTGCTGTGTCCTCAGTCATCTGTGCCTGCATGCGAACCACAGCCCAGACCTGCAGCTGTCCCCATGCAAAGTGGAGGGAGTAACCTCCTTAGTTACACTGGGCTTCCATGCTCCTGTCAGTTACACTGGGCTTCCATGCTCCTGTCAGTTACACTGGGCTTCCATGATCCTGTCAGTTACACTGGGCTGACATGCTCCTGTCAGTTACACTGGGCTTCCATGCTCCTGTCAGTTATACTGGGCTTCCATGCTCCTGTCAGTTATACTGGGCTGTCATGCTCCTGTCAGTTGCACTGGGTTTCCATGCTCCTGTCAGTTATACTGGGATTCCATGCTCCTGTCAGTTACACTGGGCTGTCATGCTCCTGTCAGTTGCACTGGGTTTCCATGCTCCTGTCAGTTACACTGGGCTTCCATGCTCCTGTCAGTTATACTGGGCTGTCATGATCCTGTCAGTTACACAGGGATTTCTGACAAGAACAAGTTTATCACAACTATTGTGAGCTGGTGAAGCTCCCAAGAGCTGTTGCTTTTGTCTTCTGGAACTATAAGTTGCTGTTCCTTTAATGTCATTATGATCAATTTAGAACATCCTTACTTGTTTAACCCTATGGTGCGTAGCAATCAATGGCACTTTGAGCCTATAACTTTTCACTTATTAAAATGGAATATTAATCATCTATATCCATGTGCTGATACCCTTTTCCTAAGGACACTTAATTTGTTATGTGCTGCCCATAAACTTGGACCATTTGAAGAACTTGAACCCTCTATCAAAGAAAGAGTAATGAAATCACTGGGTTATTTTAAGATCACAAGGCATTGTGTTTGCATATATAGGCTCTTGTATGTGCTCGTTTTTCCTTTACAATGCAAATAATAGGCAACATGCATTTCTTTATAGTAGAAAATTGCCTTCAGTATATTGACTTTGTTCTTCATTAATTCTTTTTTATCCTCATCAACTTCTGCCAGTCACTGACAGAGGCAACTGGCCGGCCATGGAACCTTCTCTCTCACCCAAGAGGACTGTGATCAAAAACATTTAAGGACTGTGAGAGTTGAGAGGAACCCTGAAGAGGAAGCCAGTGGCCAGGGGGTGCAGGCTCCCACCACATCATTGAAGCAAAACAGCTTGCCTCTAACCCCAGGACACACTGAGTTTTTCTGTCGGTGGAAAAAAAAGTCCTGCTGCAGCGAATGCTAGACATCTCTGCACTACACTTTTCTATTGTTCCAAACACTGTAATCATCTAAAACAATGTTTAAAAAATGAATCAAAAATAAATAAAACAATGCTAGAAAAATCCCGAAACACTACCTTGTGGTGGGCATTTCTTTATTTTTTTTATATCCAATGAGGGAAGAAATGTAACCATAGCATAGAAGAATAACATGACCAAGCCCCCAACTGTCTGCTGGGAGCAGATGGATAAAAATGAGTCCAGGGCTGGAGAGATGACTCAGTGCTTAAGGTGCTTGCTTCAAAGTGTGATGACCTGGTTTTGATTTTCAAGCAGTAAAGCCAGATGTATGAAGCGGCACATGTGTCTGGAGTCCATTTCCAGTGGCTGAAAGCCCTGGCCTGCCCTTTCTCTCTGTCTCTCTTCTCTCTGCTTGCAAATAAATAAATAATAATAGTTTTAAATGAGTCGAGTGTACATGAGAGAAGATGCGAGACCCTTTGTTTCAAGAGAACATTGAGAGTCATTCAAAGCTGACTGTGAGGCCTGGGGAGAGGCTCCAGGAGTGAAGTACCAACCGCACAGCATGAGGGCCTGGAATTGTATCCCCAGGGCCACAGAAAAGAATACCAGGGCTTCCCATGCTGGGGAAACAGAGACCAGGAATCCCCAGGCTAGCTGACTAGCTGAGCTGATTGGTGTGTTGGGCTCTAAGTTATTATCTAGGCAAGAGGCCCTTTCTCAAAGAAGAAGGTAGAAAGTGACTGAGGAGAACCCCAAACATCAACCCCTTGCCTCCACATACTTGTACATGCGCCTGCACACACATGCACCCACACACATGTGAAAAATATATACGTGCACACACCACGTACACGCGTACACATGAAGAAAAGCAGAGAAAAATTTTGCTATAGAAAGACATGGAAATGGAATTAGCTGAGGGATGGAGTGTCAAAGAAGAGGACGTCCCTTTGATTATGAGGGACTAGGTATGAACCTGGGTCGACATGACTTATTTTGTCATCTAGCAGAAATTTACCATTGACAAGGCTCTGCAAGGCCAAGGAACAGAGACCGGAGCCAGGGATTTCCTTGTCCATTTTGACCGTAAGAAAAGAGATCCAAGACAGTGCCTCTGAGCCGTAGCTGTCAGTGCGAACCACTTGGGGAGAGAATCTTGCAGAATTCTGACTTGGCAAGTCTGGGGTGGGCTTGAAATCCTCCATTTCCAGCAAACGCCCAAGGGACTCACTGGATGCTTCTGCCATGCAGCCCCGTGCAACATATTTGGAAGCGCTGTTTCTGTGAGAAACGCCACCACTTACCTACTGAGTCTATATGTACATATGTGTATATGTGTGTATATATCTATATCTATACTATATCTATATCATCTATATCTATATCATCTATTTCATCAATATCATCAATATCTATATTATCTATATCTATATCCATATCCATATCTATATCTATATCATCTATATCATCTATATCATCTATATCATCTATATCATCTATATCATCTATATCATCTATATCATCTATATCATCAATATCTATATCTATATCTATACCTATATCTATATCTATATCATCTATATCTATATCCATATCCATATATATCTATATCATCTATATCATCAATATCTATATCTATGTCTATATCTATATCTAAATATATATCTATATCATCTATATCCATATCTATATCTATATCATCTATTTCATCAATATCTATATCTATCTAGCTATCTATCTACCCTTTGCATTCTGCCATTAGAACCCATTTGTTTGGCAGAAGGATATGCATGGCTGAACCACTTGAGGTGGTTTGAATGTGAATGTATGCTCCCCACAGCCTGAGGTATTTTTGATTAAGCTTACAATTGAGTCTCCAGCTCTTTTCCTTGCTGGCTGTTGGTGGTGTCTCTCTATGGAAGTGAGCTGGCTTTAATGGTGTTTTCCCTGGATGTTGTAAGCCTGAAACCAACCCTTTCCTCCCATAAGCTGCTAATGGTCCAGCAACACTAAGCTTCAACACCACTTAATTCCAGCATCCGTTATAGTTGGGGTGGGATTGTGGACATGATTCTTGTAAGAGGCGTGTAGGGAGAGCTTCCTGCATGGGCATCCGTCCTGTTTTAGGTGGGAAAAACCTCTGGTGGAGAAGGTTTGGCGTTTGGATTTTTCCCTCTTCCCTGCCGAGGTATGATGCTAATACCTGGAGAGGGAGCAGCTGTCTTCTCACGATGGTGAAAACAGACGTCCAGCTGGTGGAGCAGAAGTGAGTCCAGGTCCTCCAGGCCTCATGGACTGTGATTACTGTCAGGTGTTTTCAGGGAAGGTCTGAAAAGGAAGGCTGGAGACCAGAAACGTGGGTGTCATTAATCAAGGTGCTTTGTTAATCTGCCTCATGTCTGGGGAGGTGTTGTAGCTTTGGTGGCGGAGGATAGGAGGCGAGAAGGAGCCTGCAGGTGCCTGAGTGCAGGTGTTGCTACAGAAGGGGTGCTCCTGTGGGAGTTGGGAATTGCAGGGCATGGTAAATAATAGAGGTTGTGGGTGGCTGTGGACTGAGAAGGCGGTGGGCAGGAGGGAGTTGAGAGAGAGCCCACCTGCAGGTGTGCAGCTGGAAGGTACTGGGTGTGGGGCCAGGCCCAAAGAGGGCTGTGGACATGCAGACTATGGGCCTGGGGAGAGAACAGAGAGGGTGCAAAGCAGAGGTAGACAGACATCTGCCAGCTTGGGGGGAGCAGAAAGATAAAGGGGCCATGCAACCTGTGGTGAAGGGGGTGTTGGAAGGAAAAGACAATGAAGCTGGTGTCAGAATAGCTACTATGCCCCTTGGGACCTCGGGGTCTGGCCAGTGGCGGTGCAGGTTGTCTGGGTCTCTGTGAGGCCGGCCCTTTGAAGAATTATCCCAGTTTGCAAATGGGGGCCGTTCTGAGACTGACAGTAACTTTTTGTTTTGCCGTGGCCTCTCTCTCCAGTTGAATTTCTCCCGAAACATCCCTGAGAGAAGAACTCAACTCCAAGTCTGTACCTTGCGAGATTGTTCCAGGAAACACCAGTGGGAGGGTGGGAAGCCATACAAGGAAGGGAAAGGAACCAGCTCTCAGCAAGCCAAGTGTCATCGTGGGAACTGGGGCTTAATCCCTGGGTTAGCCTGGGAGCCAGAGAGCACCCAGTTTATCAGCCGCAGCACCCTGAATGTCCCCAATCTTGTTGGGTCTCCAAAGCTAAGCAGGGTGGGGTCTGGCTAGTACTTGGATGGGGGACCTGTCCCCCTGAAGGGCAAGGAGTCTGCAGTATGGGTGTGTATCCACTAAACCTCAGCACTTCTTGTGAGGGACACTAGTTCTTTACTACTTTGGCCTCACGACCCAAAGGCCTAGAATGCAGATGTGACCCTCTGCAGTAGCAACAGAGCTGGAGAGACAAGCCTGGGTGAGATCCTGACAGTATCTTCATTACCTGCAAAAACTTACTCTACCCTCTCTGACCTCTGATGAATACAGTCTCTGACTGGGAGAATTCTGATTTTAGAAGAGGTTTTCGCCCCATCATACCAACACAGAGACCAGCACCTAACACTGACAGGACTGTCTGTAATGGCAGCGTGCAAGGCGTTCTCTACAAGACAGGAAGCTTTGTCTAGCAAACTTTTAAACGTTATGCAGTCCACCACCAACTCTACCAATGCAGGGAGCAGCCACAATGTGCGGGCTTTGACATAACACTCGGGGCTTATAAATACGTTACTCACACAGAATATTTTTCCACTTAGTCTAGAGTTTATTTTTTATGTTAGTTTAGTTTTAGTTTTGGAACATATCAAAGAGACTTTCAATGAGTTCAGGAAAAAGCATCCTCCAGGTAGGGAAAAACTCCTATCCATCGTCCTGAATGATTGACGTCCCTCTGAACGACCTAGAAGATGAAACAGGAAGAAAACCACCAGAAGGACACAAGGCTCCAAGCTGAAACAAGAAATGGAAAGAAAGATGAAAAGAATGAGTTCATAAAGTTCTTAAGTGTGGAAAGTGGAAGACGGGGCTCTGAGCTCATCTCTTATTCTGGTCAAAGCCCTTGGCTGACCTTGGGGAGAGAGGCGCAGAAATGAAAGCGGTGTGAAGAGAGGAAGGGCTCACGGCTTGGACCCCTCACCCTCTGAGTGGCTGCAGCACCCACTGTGACTTAGACTGGACACTGAGCAGACCTCGAATCTCAAAGGTCAGAGATCTCAAAGGAAAACTCAGCAGAGAAGCAGCCAGGGCTGAGGGGCAGGGAAGAGCAGCCCGGCTTCAGCTGGCCAGTCTGGGAAGGCAGGACAGAGTCCCACCAGGACGGACACACAGTAAACCTAGGGTCGGGGAGGAGAAGGGAAGCAAACTTTCTACTTGAAGTATTTTGTGAACTTTTCACAGTCTTAAATAGTCCCAGATTGTCATGGTTTGATCCAGGTGTCCCCCACAAACAAATGAATGTGTTCTGATAGATCGATCCTCAGCTGATGGCAGTTTGGGTTTTACAACCTCGATGAAGCTGTGTTGTTGGGGGCAGGCTTATGGGGTTATAAGCCAGCTTCCCCTTGCCAGTATTTGGCACACCTTCCTGCCGCTGTTTGCAGTGCTGTGGCAGA
>PVHP010020228.1:0-14033 GCA_004024765.1 Zapus hudsonius | reverse complement strand
GATGGAGTCTCCCCTCGAGTACATAAGCCAAATAAACCCATTCCTCCACAAGTCACTTTTGTTTGGGTTCTTTCTGCGCAGCAACTAGAAAGCTGACCACAACACAGATCAAGTTCCAGCATGGTCAAAGGGCATGCACTTAAACAGATGCATCGGCCACATGAGAGTAAACAGACTTCTCTCTGTATTGTACAGCAGTGGTTGACCTTAGGGTTGACCTTCTGAAGTCTCTGATGCAGTCTCCTGCAATCCATTCTTTCCTATGTGTTTGTGGGATAGTTACTTCCCCCTTGCAAGTTTCAATTTCTGTTTTTAATATTTATTTAGTTATTTAGTTATTTAGTTATTTATTTCAGAGCGAGAATGGGTGCACCAGGGCCTCCAGCCACTGCAAACGAACTCCAGATGCATACGCCACCTTGTGCATCTGCTTTTATGTGGGTCCTGGGGAATCGAACTCGGGTCCTAAGGATTTGCAGGCAAGCCCCTTATCCGCTGAGCCATCTCTCCAGCCCTCACTTTGTTTATAACATGAGATGAACTCATCTTTCCAACATCTTAAGGTTGTTACTCAAGTTAAAAATGACACAGGTGGCTGACGGCGAATGAACTGGAAATGAGAGTAAAGCGCCATGATTGTTATCGTTGGCCCTGAGCACGTGCGCAGCTGTTTATACAGGATGATTCTCATTCATCGGTGACCTTGGGTGATAAAATGTGACCTGTTAAATGAGATAGTTTGTAGAGAGACTCTATCATGACCTAATACACAATATATGCGAGCCATCATTAACATCCTCATCAGCACGGTCATGACCGGCACTGTAATGCTGTCATCAAACATGGCTCATTGGCATTAGAAATGGCCGAATCTATCAATGAACGGCCTGCGCTGCCCTCATGGGCCAATCTCTGAACCACCAGTCAACATTTACAAAACCGAGCGGTGAGGCTGCCCTGCCGCCCTGAGTGGCTTTTCTTCTTCAAAAGGTGAGTCACGAATGAATCAGAGATGATTGTGAAAGGCAGATCATCTCCTGTGGGGGGGGGGATTCTTGCCTGGCATTTGTGTTGATAGCATTCACATGGGTGTTTATACCACCATGCCTGGAGAAATGTAGATCTCACAACTTTTTCAACACAGCAGTCTTTCGGCAGCTTTTCCTTGAGCCTTAGAGTCAGTCAAAGGTAGTTGATCCATCTATGGATAAGTCAAGTGCATTCTACTCATCTCTCTTCCAAAGACTCGCAGCACCACGGGACACGAATTCTGGAGAAGCCCTCTAGAAATCTAATCAGCCCTCGCGTTTATTTCCTAGATGAGGACTGGGCACAGAAAATGAGCGCTTGTATCGATGCTGAGTAGTGGGGACAGGCAGGCACCCTCAGCACTTAACTCTCAATGCTGCCTTCTCTCCATTACCCTCTCTGGGACTCAGGTGGTGCTACCTGTGTCTGGTGGACAGTGGAGCTGGCTGGAGGGATGACAGAACAAACGTGGAATCAAGCACCAGACCGAGAGAGAGGGAAGCAGACAGGGAGCGAGAATGTCCCAGGAGTAGTTGATGGAACAGATGGGCGCCCAAACCCATCTGCAGTGACAGGCTGGCAATCTGCAGCCACCCAGAGGACAGACAGGCTCACAAGGTCCTCCATCCCCAGGAAGCCCAGTCCTCACTCACCAAGGCTGAGTGCTGGGTCTATGTTCTCAGACATGAAGGGTTGGCTTTGATGTCTGATGTCATTCGTGTCATGGTTGTTCTAACCTCATCGTTCTGCTAGAGTTTCTCTGAAAGTACAGGTCCAGGTTGGAAACCACAGCATGTAGGGTGAAGATTCTCAAAATCTTGAATATTAAAAAAAATGGATAAAAGGAATAACAATTTTCTCCCAAGCTCGGGTACTGATGGCATTCACCTGGGGCTTGGCTTCTTCAAGAGGTATAGTTAGGAAAAGTAAAAGAAAAGGGGACTTAATTTAAATATTTTTATTTTTAGAAAACTATTTTTATTTATTTGAGGGGGAGGGAGGGAGGGAGGAAGAGAGAGAGAGAGAGAGAGAGAGAGAGAGAGAGAGAGAGAGAGAGAGAGAGAGAGAGAGAGGGAGGCCGACAGAGTGTATGAGACAGGACGGGGGCACCAGAGCCTTTTGTACTACAGAAGGACTCCAGACACATACACCACTCTGTGTATCTGGATTTATGTAGATAACGGGGAATCTAACCTGTGCCAACAGGTTAACAAAGAAACATCTTTTGACCTCTGAACCATCTCTCCAATTCCAATTTCAATTTGTTTATTTGTTTGTCCCATGCTTGTTTTTTAAAATACTCTTAAAATTCAAATTCTTTTGTTCTGAGCCAATATACAGATAGTGTGGGAAATCGTATTTTCTGCTTCTAGAGCATTACTATGGCATATGTCCCATAAATTGATATATTAAAATACTGACCCCATGCCATGGATGAGATAGCTCCTCATGAGTTGTTGGTCAGGGAGACCCCTGGTGCCCCCCCCAAAATACTGCAAACTATTGCCAAAGCTCTTGGTTGCCCCCCAGAACTAGATAGGAAGACCCTATTACTGAAGACTCCACAGGCCTGGGCTACGGGTCACTGAGAAATCAAGCTGGAGCTGAGTTAGAAGCCTCCTCCCTGTTAACAAGCTGTCAGGATGCTGGAAAAAAAAATCTATGCAGCCTGTTGGGAGAGAAAAGTCATCAATGGTCTTAAGCAGCAGTGAACCCTGCAAGCTACAGCACTGAACAGCCAGGCCAAATCTACTAACTGGTGCAATCAATGGTGGCTGGTCTGTTATGGGGAAACCAACAGCTCTCTGATTGGACTTGACGCCCGATCCATGTGAGGGAATTTATGCCTGGTACTGAAAACCTATGGCTGGAGAGGTCATCAGCCCTGGGTGCAGCAATTCATATTGTTTGGATCAACGGATTTATTATGCCCACTGTCATGGTTTGATCCAGGTGTCCCCCACAAACAATTGAATGTGTTCTGATAGATCGATCCTCAGCTGATGGCAATTTGGGAATTAGAACCTCACTAGAGCTGTGTTGTTGGGGCAGGATTATGGGGGTTATAAGCCAGCTCCCCCTTGTTTCCAGTGCTGTGGCAGAGGTGATGTCCACCTTCTGCTCATGCCATCGTTTTCCCTGCCAGGATGGAGTCTCCCCTCGAGTCCGTAAGCCAAATAAACCCATTCCTCCACAAATTACCTTTGTTTGGGTTCTTTCTGTGCAGCAACAAGAAAGCTGACCGCAACACCCACTAAATTGCCCACCAAACATTTATGTTTATGCCCATATATTTATGCTTCTCTCTTCAAAGGGTGACTTTTGGGGATACCCAAATTAGTCAAAGTGCCAAGAAGAAGTTATTTCTATCCCACACACCAAGGCTCAGGGTTCATTGCAGAAAAAGTGATGAAATGACTGTAAGAGCCAAAGAAAGGGGAGGAGTGCTTTGTAATACTGTCTTCCAGACACAAAGTGGCTGTTGCATCCATCATCACTTCGCAGTGGTTGGTACTATCTACACGAGACCTCATGATATGAGGGCAAAACAATGATGACATCACAATAGAAGAGGGAAAAATAGAAGAAGGGCCGGGCGTGGTGGCGCACACCTTTAATCCCAGCACCTGGGAGGCAGAGGTAGGAGGATCACTGTGAGTTCAAGGCCATCTTGGGACTACAGAGTGAATTCCAGGTCAGCCTGGGCTACAGCGAGATCCTATCTCATAAAACAAAAAAAAAAACCCTGGGAAAATAGAGGCACTAGTTATAAAGAAGAAGGGGTTCTGCATCAGGGAGTAGAATAAGGGAGAAAAAGGAGGGGAGTGTGGGAGGGGTTGTGTCTGGTTCCACTGTGTGTTGAATGGAGACTATCAATAAAAACTTTTTAAACTGACCCCCCCCCAAATAATGGTGTTGGGGAGGGACCTTTGGAGAGCGATTAGAACATGAAGGCAAAGACTTCACCAATGAATTACTCTCCTTGTCTAACTGGCTCCCTAGAGCTCACTTCTACCTGCTGCCAGGTGAGCTTGCAATGAAATATACCTGCGGTGTAGCAAGGAGCAGACACCCCATTACTGGTGACCTGATCTCACACTTCCCGGCTTCCACAAGTGTGAGAAGTAAATTTCTGTTGCTTAGAAACTACCCAGGCTGTGGGGTCCTAGTCTATCAGCTGGCAGGGACTAAGACACATCCCCCTTGGTGTCCCTTGAGAAAAAAAGGCACTTGCCTCTGTGCCAACAGGATGGTGCTGCAGGCAGCCCACTCGGTGCATGCAGAGCACAGATGCAAGAGAGGCGTTTCCTGTTTGAAGACGGGAGAATGGGCATTGTCCAAAGCCATAGCAAAAAAGGGTGGAAAAATAAAATTAGAAAATAAGCTTAGAAGAGACCTATAACCACAGCCAATCAGTCAACCCAAGATGAGCCAGCGAGACGGACATCAACGATCTTCAACACAACCTAAAGCAGAAGTACAGAGACCCTAAGACCTCAACAATAAAGCAGTCTTAATACCCACCATGACTCAGGGAAGTGAGCAGAAGAGGGGGTGGAAAGATTGTAAGAGCCATGGTGGGGGAGAACTGCCAGAGACATTGCCCCCCTCAGTAACAACATACAAAGGGGGGTGGAACCGAGTTGACTCCTAGGTTATCCATAACCTCCTACCCTATGAACTGATCCAGACTGTCCACGGAGGAGGATACTCAGCTGATTGGGGACAGGAAAGAGGGAAATGGGGGAATTGGGGATACCAACACATTAGTTGCTCATTCAGTGTATCTAATTATGGATAATAAAGATATAATTTTTTAAAAAAGAAAAGAAGCTTAGAAGTGTGGAAGGCAAGTGGGGAACAAATTCCCCTACACATTTGGTACTGGGAGTTGAGCCCAGGGTCTCATTCTTGCTAGAAAAATAATCCCTATCATCTGAGCTCTATCGTCAGCCCTTTCTTTACCTGGGCCCAGGTCAGCCTTAAACTCGCTCCATAGCTTCATCAAGCCGTGAGCTTCATGAGCCTCCCAAGTAGCTGGGATTACAGATCTGTGTTCCCAGGACCAGAGAGGGGGCAGATCTCAGCCAAATGGGACAGCTTGGGCTTTACCACAAGAGAGTCTCTCAGCCTGACCTCATCCATCACAGACTCAGTATTTGTAAATCCTAGTCACTAAAATCCATGAGCAGCCACAAATCAATACTTAGAGTGCTGGGAGGGGAGTGTCTTTGGCTGACATAGAGAATGGGGTCCATCACATGGCTGTGCTCTGCCTGTCTCGGCTTTCAGACTGTTAATCTGTGCCCTTTCTCAATCTATTGGGCGCCCTTTTTTTCCACGTTTGTGCTTTTTTTGGTGCTCAAGATCAAGCCCGCATGCGGTGCTGAAGAACAGGTCGAGAAGGCTGCGTCGTGCCTTAGGAAGAGAATGTGTTACACAAGTTTGATTTGAGCATGAGTTATACTGCTGTTTGCTGTGAGTTCCCTGTTAATGAATCAACAATATATATTAAACACAGGTCTAAGCAAAAAACACAAATAAAACAAGATTATGTATTGATGCAATGAAATTGTTGTGGCCAAGGGCTGGCAGGAACCTACCCCTGCTCTTCCCCTTGGAGCAAAGGTTCGGTATTTACTCATTCGGCATTCACAGCTGTATTGGGCCCAGCTACTGTGAGTGATGAGAATCAACTGGTCTTGAAACAGCTTTAATTTATTTTACTTTTTAATCTACATTTCACAAACGGGATCTTAATTCTCACAAGAATGAAACATGCCCAAGGCTCCATATTTACTAAGTGTCAGAGCTAGGACTTGAACACAAATGTTCTGACTCACGCCCATCATATTTCTGCTCTGAACTGTAGTGGATGCAAGCATAGCAGAAATATGAAATGTTCCCAGGCCAGGTCTTACAGATCTGCATTTATGCCACAGATTACAAGATAATTCAGTGCAAGACGGCTTAGTGGGTTCCTGACCATAAGAAACGGTCAGATCAAGGTCTACAATCCTGCCTGGATCCTCTTGAGTGGGGGACTTGGTCTATTAGTGACCCATCACCCCATCCACAGTGAGATGTTGGCAGCCCCAGGAGCAGCAGTGCCTGGCAGCCCAGTGTCCCATGATGGCATCCAGGGCGTGGACACACTTGACATTGCCTCCAGCGGCCCCAGACCTCTCTTTGTATTTCTGAGTCTTGCTGTATTTTTGAGGAAGGACAAAGAGTTAATGAAGGAAACAAACCAAAACAGAAAGAGGAGGCATGGGGATGATATAGAGCTCCAGCTCTCTGCACTGGCCTGATGCTCTTTAAGTGCTGAACTGATCCACATGACAGTGTGAACACAAGTAGTAAGTGCTGTGTCTGTGTGTGTATGTGTGTGTGCATGTTTGTATTGGTGTGTGGGCATGTGTGTATGGCATGTTTGTGTGTGTATCTGTGTGTGTTCATGCATATGTGTTCATGCATGTGTGTGCATGTATTATTTGTGTGTATGCATGCATGTGTGTATATGTGTATTTGTGTGTGCATGCATGTGTGTGCATGTATTTGTGTGTATTGGTGTGTGTGCATGTGTGTATTGGTGTGTGTACATGTATGTGTGTATGTGTGTATTTGTGTGTGTATGTGTGTGCATGCATGTAGGTGCATGTGTGTGTTTGTGTGCATGTATGTGGGAATGCATGTGTGTGTTTCTGTGTATTTGTGTGTATGGCATGTGCATGTGTGTGTATGTGTGTGCATGTGTGTATTGGTGTGTGTGCATGTATGTGTGTATGTGTGTGTATATGCACGTGTGTGTACATGCATGTAGGTGCATGTGTGTGTTTGTGTGTATGCATGTGCATGTGTGTATTTGTGTGTGTGTGCATGCATGTGTGTATGTGTGTATGTGTGTGTGTTTTGGTGTGTGCATGTGCTGTGCATGTGTGTATTGGTGTGTGTGCATGCATGCATGTGTGTATATGTGTATTTGTGTGGGTGTGTGTGCATGCATGTGTGTGCGTGTATTTGTTTGTACATGTGTGTATTGGGGTGTGTGGATGCATGCATGTGTATTTGTGTGTATTGGTTGTGTGCATGTATGTGTGTGTATTTGTATGTGTGTGCATGCATGTAGGTGCATGCGTGTGTTTGTGTGCATGTATGTGGGCATGCATGTGTGTGTTTGTGTGTATTTGCATGTATGGCATGTGCATGTGTGTGTATGTGTGTGCATGTGTGTATTGGTGTGTGTGCATGTATGTGTGTATGTGTGTATGTGTGTATATGCATGTGTGTGTACATGCATGTAGGTGCATGTGTGTGTTTGTGTGCATGCATGTGCATGTGTGTATTTGTGTGTGTGCATGCATGTGTGTATGTGTGTATGTGTGTGTGTGTTTTGGTGTGTGTGTGCATGTGCTGTGCATGTGTGTATTGGTGTGTGTGCATGCATGCATGTGTGTATATGTGTATTTGTGTGGGTGTGTGTGCATGCATGTGTGTGCATGTATTTGTTTGTACATGTGTGTATTGTTGTGTGTGCATGCATGCATGTGTATTTGTGTGTGTGTTTGTGTGTGTATGCATGCATGTGTATTTGTGTGTGTGTTTGTGTGTGTATGCAAGTGTGTGTGCATGCATGAAGGTGCATGTGTGTGTGTTCATGTGTGTACACATGCTTATGTGATGGGTAAGGAAAGAAGAAATGAAAGCATGCAAAGAAAGAAAAAAGGAAATTCTTCCTACCTGAAACACTGCTATTTGACCATCTCCATATGATCCCCTTTAATCTACCACATGGTCAGAACAGGAAGTCCCAGGCCATGTTCCCATCGAGAAGAATGGGAGTGGGAAGCATGGGAAGAGCCACAGCCTTCAGGGCTAACTGCAAGCTTGTCTTAGGAGCCTCAGCTTCTCCTTCTGAGAATTTTGGCTCCTGCTGGTTCTTCCTGGTTCCACCTTTAACCAAATTGTGGAATTCCTAACAGGCCAGCTAATCAGAACTCACACCCAGAGAAGGGTTGTACACTCTTGCATTATTGAGAGAGGGTCTTTGGGGTCTGGGAGAAATGTCAGTTGGCAAATTGTTTGCCACACAAGCATGAGGACCTGAGTTCTAACCCCCGGAGCCCATGCAAAAAGCTGGAAGAGCAATGAATGCCTGTAAGACCAGTGCTGGGGAGGCAGAGGCAGGAGGATATCTGGGCTTGCTGGCTAGCGAGGCGGGACAAATAAGTGAGCTCCAGGCTCACTGAAAGGACCTGCCTCAGAAAATAAGATGGTCGAGAGGTGGCTCAGCCATTAAGGAACTTGCAATGACCAGAGTTCAATTCCCTAGTACCCATGTGTGATGGTTAAGTTTTGTTATCAACTTGACCTGTTAGTAATCTTGGGTGGGTTTCTGAGGTTGTTAACAGGAAGGCAGCTTCTCAGCAGGGAGCAGGATGTGTCAGGGGAGCTTGAAGCAGACATCCCTTCCTGAGAGGGCAGTGCAGGAAGAAAATTCCAGAGACTCGGGAAGTCAACAAGTCTGGGAAAGGGTTTTAAGATCCCACCCTAAGGCTGTATAAAGGAGAAGGAAATCTCTCTTTACTTTCCCCCTGCCTGTTTGCTGGTGGTAGGGGAGGAAGTGTGGGTGATGGCCTCTCTCTCTCTCTCTCTCTCTCTCTCTCTCTCTCTCTCTCTCTCTCTCTCTCTCTCTTCCTTGACCTGTGAAAGGGGGCCAACCTGTTTTGCCATTATGGAACTTCCCCTGATCTATAACTTCAATAAATCCCTCCATAACTGTGCCTGCTTTGGAGGCTCATCCCATGACACCACATGAAGCCTGATGCACAAAGTGGTGCATGCATCTGCAATTTGTTCATTTGTAGTGGCTAGAGGCCCTGACATGCCCTCTCTCTCTGTCTCTCTCTCCCTCCTTCCCTCCCTCCCTCTCCTTGCAAATAAACAAATAAACACAAATATTTAAATAACTATAAGATGGAAACATTGCAATGGCCAGCCAGCAAAGACAAATGTGTCAACTGGTACCATTGTGGCATGTCTGTTATGGGGAAAACCAACTGCTCTCTGATTGAACTTGAGGCCTGCTCCACAGGAAGAAATTCATGCCTGGTATGAAAACCCAAGCAGACGCCTATGGCTAGGAGGGTCATAAGCCCTAGTGGGGAACCGACTACTGCTGTCTTGCTAAATGAATATCCACAAAGGATGTGCATGTTCATTTGCACATCCACATGCGTGCACACACGCATGCATGCACACAGATACACACACAAAAGAGAAGGTCTTTGACCTTCTCCTCAGACACTGTTTTCTGTGATGGTGGTGACGGGAAGGTTGCTTACAACTTGCTACCAACAGGCTCCAACCTACAGGGTCCCTGTGCACCTGTAAGTCATGTCACACTGCGCAGTTACGTAATCATACCCTGCCTATAGAAACGTTCATGCTGCAACGGAAGAGGTAACTGTGACAGATCAGATGTCCCACAAAGCTTAAAATATCTCCTGTGTCTCCTTCACAGAATAGTGTCCCAACCCCTGTTACTGAGATGTGAATTTTCTTCCATTGCACTGGAATGTGAACTCTGTCCTGGGGGGGTCCTGGTTTCAATACCCTGAATGCCACACAGTGATATCCTCCATCAGCTCTCTGTCTGCCTCCTGCTCACTACCTCCAAGTGGTGTAGAAGAAATCATTAGAATTTGCTTTTGGCTTGTGCTTGGCCAAGACTGAACTTCCTTCCTTATTCAGTCTCTGTTTGCCTTTCAGAAAAGGACCTGTGGCCAACAACACCTGCTTATTCATGTCCTGCCTTCTGAAGAAACTATGCCCACCCCCACCTCTGTCTCCACCCCAGAAATCTCGGGGGGCTTTAACTTGAGAAGTTAAACTTAGATGAAGCTTGTATTTATTCAACCGTCAATTCCCTTTACGACAAGCCTATCTGGTGAGGTTTGCTTGGCCTATTAATCGATGTCTAGCCCTCAGGCCGCTGGGCAGGGTAGCAAGTAAATGTAGACAAGAAGGGAAAAGTTTCAACTCAATTTGGCCGGGTATTAGACTCAATGATTGTAGTAGCCAAAAACGAGCTGCAGAGCAATTCCTTTATTTGACAGATGAGTGGGCAGAGTCCCGGGGAGTTTATACAACTTGCCTGAGGTCACACAACTGAGCAGGGTGGATGTAGACTGAAACTCAGGAGTCCCGACTTCCCGAGCCACTCTCCACCACCGTTGCTTTCTCTCCAAATGCCTAATTCATTCAGATCGACAGTACACAAGTTTTAAATGTCTTCATGGCCATCCAGCCAGAGGAGAGGGGATCATTTCTGGCTCATAATTACCCTTTAGCTCAGGACTCTTTTCTTCGGGTTTCCTAGTCTACTTACTAAGACTCCAGACATAGATGTCCAAAAAAGCAGGGTCAGTGCATATGTGATGGTCTGGATGTGAAATGTCTCGAATGCTTGCTTCCCAGCTCCTTGTCCTCTTCTGGATCTCTGAGAGGCAGCCCTGGCTGGCAGGAGTGGAGCTTTGAAAGGTCTACCCTCTCCTGGTTCTAGCCTGTTCTCTCCTTCCTGGTCCCTGCCACGTGTTCCCACCGTCACGCACTCCGCCACACCTTCTGCATCAGGATGGCTTGAAACCAGGAGCCAAAGCAAAGTCTTCCTTCCTTAAATGACTCTGGCCGTGGATTTGTCTCTGCAATGAGGGGAGTAATCATACAACGTATAGAGTGACTGTAACTTACTGAGCAGGTCACTAGGCTTCAAGTGCTCTGACAATTGCTCTCAAACTGATATCTCATTTAATCCTTATGATGAGGTAGACATCATTGTTCTTATTGTATGAATTTTTTTTTTGAGGTAGGGTCTTGCTCTAGTCCAGGCTGACCTGGAATTCACTATGTAGTCTCAGGGTGGCCTTGAACTCACGGTGATCCTCCTACCTCTGCCTCCCGAGTGCTGGGATTAAAGGCGTGTGCCACCACGCCTGGCCTTATTGTATGAATTCTTCACGCCATTACCCTCCTGCCTCCCACTTGAAATTATAAGTGCATGAATATATGTTGTTTTATTTATTTGCAGAGAGAGAGAGAGAGAGAGAGAGAGAGAGAGAGAGAGAGAATGCCAGGGCCTCTAGCCACTGCAAACTCCAGATGCACCTGGCTACCTGGGTACTGGAAATTGAACTCGGGTCGTTAGGCTTTGCAGGCAAGTGCCTTAACAACTGAGCCACCTCTCCACTGCATTAGAGCGCAGACTCTTCACAGAGGCTAGTACACTTCCCCCACTTTCATGCTCAATGGAGCAAAGATAGATTTTTTGCTCAAACAGCCAAGATCGATAATGGGTCCACTACATTTCTCATATCTTTTTGGTTTTGTTCCTGAAAAAGCTTGGATCTGCAAGAGTCCCACAAGTGCTGCCAGTTTCGGTGGCCATGTAGGAACAGCTTGCTTCCCTCTGAACTCCTGCTATGTTAAAGACACAGTGATGAAAAGCACCCTTGCTTCTTTGCACAGGTTTCTTGCCCTGACTGGAGATAGAAACAAATTTGGATCCTGAATTCAATTCTTCTAACTGAGCCTTTCTATGTAGCTCACTCTGAGGGATGGCGGGAATACAAAGAAAAAAATATATAGCCCCTGCCCTGGAGTTAACAACCTTGTGGCAAAGAAAGTCACATGAAATTATTTGAAAAATAATGTGGGATCTAAACCACACTCGGAAACGCAGGGGTGGGCCATTGGATCAGCCTAAAGAGACCAGGAAATGATCCAGGAAAAGAAAAAAAAATTAAGTGGAGTGTTTCAGGACCAGTAAGACCCATTCAAATCCGGGAAGGGGAAGAAGTCAGGGGCTCATGAAGGATGGAGAAATCTCTTGAGCCTGTTCATAGTGAGACAAGAGTCCCTTATCCATACAGTGGCCACTGTATAAGGAGCCCTCAGTCCATCTTGCATCGTGTGCCTTATAAATGGTCTCTCGTGTAATCCTCACCACAAACCACCGGCCAGGTAGAAGAGCCCCACTACACTACCTAGAGGCTCCATACAGAAGCTGAATTCCTGTCTGATTCCACAGAAAGCAAGTAAGAAGTAGATGCTGACAAACGCTGTCTTGATTTACAAGCCTGTTCTCTTCCTCCACCTATATTTCTGTATCACTGGTTCTCAGGCCCAGCTGCTGAGCCCAAAGAGGGAAGAGAATATAAGACCCCATCTATGTAAGTCTCTTCCAGATGCTCTCAGCTTCCCTTAGCTCAGGCTACTCTTCAGAGGAGTTGACCACCCAGTGGAATGTCTGCAAGAGGGTATGTGGATCCTGATTGGAACTGACCAGGAAGGCACCTCCTGGCAGCCCCCTTCTGGGGAGGCACTCTCTGTTCAGTGGCATGTGACTGGCTCCAGGTAATGTCACCTGCTTGGGGTCTTTCTTATTCTCTCAAGCTCCTCTCGCTTGACCTTTTCGGTCATACTTTGCCAAACCTGGCAACTTCCCAGGACCCTCTGAACTGGCATGAGGCCTGTGTGTCTCTTCCTGCCTTGCTGGCCTCCTGCTTTCTTTCTGGCAGGGTGGCTTTCTGTGCTTGGATGCCTGCTGGCTAATGGTGAAGGTGCCTCTGTGGTCCCTCAGGGTTCCCAGCACACCCCTCTTCTACATCTGTCTCCATTTCCCTGGGTCCTGGAGTCCAGCTACGCTCCAGATGGACCACAGCACAATCCTGCCCTAGAAGCTGCCAATTGCTTTGATCATGAAATCACCGATGGTGGATACATGTCTTCCTCTCCCAAGCTCCTTGCAGATACTGACGATCCAGGAGTTTAAAACACAAAGCAAAACAAAACCAGTAAACAGAAAAGAACAGAGTCATTGTGTTTTTGGATAATTATCCCAAGCCCTAAAGACAAAGTGGATACACAGCCCAGATCCAGTCCAAAGAGGGGGTACTGCAAGCTGCAGCCTGTGTGTACCCCTCCCTCTGGGCCCAGCAGCTGGGGCCCAGCCGAGTCACCCTGAGGGCCAAGGGCAAGATGGGAAAACCAGGCCTCCTCCACACAGGAGCCAGCTGCTGAGGTTAAGAGCCTTGTAGGCCAATAAGCCGTGAGTGTGTTTTTCCTCTCAAAGCCCCAGGTGTGTTAGTTACGGTCAGGACAATCTTCCTAAATCAAACCCCATGATTTCTTCCCTCTGGTCTCATATCCCAGCAGAGTGTGACTCTGAAAGCCGGTTACCTGGGTCATGTGCTCCATCACTTAGGAGATCGGGAGGGTTTAAATCACAAGAGCTGAAGGGAATGATGTCTCTCACTTGCTAGACATGTGACCAAAGATGAAAGCCACATCTCCCTCCTCCATTTGCTCACCTATAGAGAAAGCCAAGAATGCCCTAGAGATCACAAAAGCCTCCTTCTGAGAGTCCTCTGAGAGGACACTGTAGACACAAGCCCAGGCCAGGGGCTCAGGCCTTCTTCCCCCTCACCAGAGATGTCCTTGATTTAGCTTTTCCTTTCCTTCGGGGACTTATCAGAACACGACCTTGCTGTACTCCACTCATGGCTTCATGACTCTGTCTCTTTGATTTGGAAGGCCTTAGAAGAAAGGTGTGTCTTTTGCATCTGTCCTTGAATACTTAACACAGTCCATGTGTGCCCCTGAACTCAGTGAAGTCAAATCACACATCCATCTGCCGAGTGGGATGAAGAGCCCCTCAGAGCTTTAGTTAAAATCTTGTCGGATCCTTTCAGCATTTTCATTCAACAAGCATTTGATTCAACAAGCATTGTTGGATAGTCAGTTCATAGATATCATCCCCTTCCGGACACAGTGGGGGACACGTTATATAACCACTGGTCCTAACTGCCATTTAGTCCTGGCACAGGAATGAAGCAATGTGGGTCATATCCTATAAAGGACATCCATTGTGCTTCAAGTGCTCTACAGAGTTAGAGGGAGGAGAGAGCCCTGGGGTGGTGGTGAGAGGAGAGGCCCTGGGGTGG
>PVHP010020227.1:0-30887 GCA_004024765.1 Zapus hudsonius | reverse complement strand
TAATTATACCTGTGGACTCATTCATAAGTGAAATTCATCCAGACTCACTGATTTAAATATAATCATCAATGAATGGCTCTCTGCTTGGGTAACTTCCCTGAAGCCCCATTTCATGCACCTTGACAGCCTAGGTCTATGTCTGCTTGAGTATCAGCCGGCAAAACAGACTTTCCATGGACAGAAAGGGAACAATGTGTGAGTTTTCTTCCCCCAACTTTTCCCATTCGAGTAGATAATAGCTGTTTATCTAATTTGTATACAAACATTGGACTGTCCCTGAATCTTACTCATACAAATACCACATCAAAAAAATAGAATATTCATTCAAAACATATTAAGATGTTAACCACTTCTCATAACCTGAGAAGTTTGTATAGAAGTTCAAATGATTAAAAGTGTGATGTTTAACAACTCCAAAGAATAATAGATACAGTGAAATTGCCTGGATATGATCATTAACATTAGACTGAGCTATCAAACTGAACACAGTAAATATGTATAATTATCAAAAGTCAGAATAAAACCAAACAGTTCACTATTAAGAACAGCAATATCTCGCCCTCCTCATGAATGTGTTCTTCTAGAATTAAAAATGAAAAGAACGCAAATAGGACACAATTGAATCCCAAGTGTTCATGTCACACACATCAGAGCCCAGCTTCTTTCCCAAAGAACCATGTGCTTTTCTAGAATTATCCTATTCCTTATTGTTATCTATTTCAAATATGCATATGCTTCTGATGTAGAAAGCATAAGAAAATAACATGCCATTGCTAAGTGGATACCATACAGATTTGAAACAAAAAAGAAAAAAATGCACTGAAGTTATGTAAATACTGAGGTTTTTCTTCTCTACAGTAAAAAAAGAAGCATGAAAATGGGGGGGGGGAGTGAAAGAAGTCATCAATGGCAAAGTGGAGAAAAGGGGGACCAATCAGAGAGCTTGACAGTGTAAAACAGTAAGAAACTACGAAACCAGCAGCTAATTCCAAAAACAGCTCACAGCACTGATGACTCATAGACCTGTCAGACCCAGACCATAACTTTCTGTTCACTAACTCATTGAAACAAATAGTCTCTAAAGAATGTACCATTTTCTCCATATTTCAGATAAGAGATGAGTAAAACTGGATTCCAAAAGAGAGCAAGTGGGGAGAGAGGAGAGAGAGAGAAAGAGAGAGAGAGAGAAAGAGAGAGAGAGAGAGAGAGAGAGAGAGAGAGAGAGAGAGAGAGAATATGAACTGAAGAAACCTCCTACCCTAGAATGTGGATGGCCTCTGTTTCTGCATCACCAACAGAACATGCTAGAAGTCCTGTGGCAAATGCAGGCCTCAAGACTACAATGTGGCTCTTTTGGAACTTGCCCTTGGAGGTCACAGTGTCCATGAACACAGTCCGAACGGCAGGCTGGACCGGCTTCTCCAGAGGATCTGATACTTTGCAGAGGACAAGAAGGGCTCAGCTAAGTCATGGCTTCTGCTGTCCCCACCGTGAGTGTGTGGGAAGCTGTCTTAGATTCTCCAGAGACGTCATCTGCCAAATCCCTCCAAAAGACCTCAGAGTCCCCGCCTTATGAAGCAGAACTGACCCGCTCAGGGCAGTCCCCGTGCCCTTGAATCACTAAATAGAACATACAACAAAATAACTGAAATAAGTCAGCAAGTTTGAGGGTATTCTTTCCAAGATTAAAGATCATGTTCTCCATGTCTTGTCAAACTGTAATGCAGATGAAGTGACCTGGGATCCTGAGGCAACACTTAACCTTTCCGTCTTCTCACCAAGAGGTCTGTGACAATCCTTTATAAACACATTGGCTCTCTGCTCAGAACTTTCCAGTGCATTCTTACCTCACTGAGGTTAACAGCCAGGTCCTACCAGACCCAGCTCAGGCTGGATGTGTGAACCCTTGGAATGTTAGGAACTCATCTTATTCTTACCATTCTTCCATGATCCCACTCCAATGGGGCCACAGTGGCTTCTCCACAGGTTGGGGCACAGCAAGCAAACCCCAATTTATCTGAGCTTTGACCACTCCTTCTGTTTTTATTTAGTCACCCACATAGCTCAGTCCTTCATTTCATCCATTCTATGCTGAAGTGATGGCAAATCCCCATAAAACAGCTTCCAAATATTCCATCTCAAGGTATCGGTTTCCCCCAAAACACAGAACCTTGCCATCGATATTCAGTTGGCTTATTATTTTCTGTCTCATTTCTTTGGCAAAATTGTATTTGTTTTCTCTTTAAAAAGCTATGCACATTTAAAAATAGTTGCCTTTAAATTAAAATAATCCTGTTTAAAATACTTGGTTATCTAGTTTTTCATTCAAGAATTGATTATTAAGAATTTCCCAAAGCTGGGTCTCCTGTGGCAGGTCTATAATCCTAGCTTCTCAGGAGGCTAAGGAACTTTGTCAGGTCAAGGACAGGCTAGACGACTGGGTTACACAGTGATTTCAGGGCAAGACTGAGCAACTCAGTGAGACTTAGACTCTAACTTAAATGTGAGGATGTCTGGGGATATGGTTCACAGGTACAACATTGCCTAACCTGTGAAGACATAGTTTAAATACCCAGTACTACAAAAATCTAAAAGAGAAGAAGGGAAAGAAAAAAGAAAGAAGGAAGGAAAGAAAATAAGGATGTTAGAGAAGATTTTTCCCGTATTGTCTCTCTTCTACTGACAGTTCTACCGTTAGACCTGAGAAGTTTACTTCATTCCCGTTTTCAGCAGTTTAAGTTGTTGATAAGGTAGAGACGGAAGAGACTCTCCCGGATTCCCATCCTCTTTGCTCTCCGTGACTGATTCAGAGACAAACACATAATGCCTGGACACAGGATGATGTGTTAAACAGACCCTTGTGTGTCCACAACTGTTAAAACTCCACCGATGACCCCATAAACCGTGGCCTCCCCAGATGTTCTCAGAGTGTCCAGCATTCTTGAGAGCTTGCATAGGCCTAACATATCCTAAATTTCAAAAGCGCATATTGCAAAAATAAAGTGTCTAAATGCCTAGATAGGATAAGGTAAACTGATACGCATGCTCTGAGTAGCCAGGCCACAGGACAATTCCAGCTGCAGGAGTCAGAGTTTGTCACCAGCCTGGAAAACAGCGTGCCCTCAGGGAAACAAAGGTATTTTATAATTATACAAAATATTAAGAAAACTAACAAAATGCTTATAAACACTTAAGAGCCAACAGGCCAATAAATAACCCTTTAAAAGCGTTGTGATGGGAGAGGTGGCCTGAGGCCCAATGAATGACTCTCATATAACCAAGAATATAAAATGTACAAATGAGACATCAAAAAATGGACCTAAAACTGGCCTTTTTCAAAGTTAGCTTGTTATTTTCCCACATTTATCAGGAATCCACAATGATTGACAGCATTCCAAAAATATCTCATAGACTTGCTAAAAGGAGTTAAATTCATTTCACAAAACTTCTACTGAGAGCTGGAGAGATGGCTCAGCGGTTGGGGCACTTGCCTCCAGTGCCTGGGGCCCCGGGTTCAGTTCCCCAGGACCCACATGGGCTGGGCCCACAAGGTGGTGGCCCTGGTGCATTCTCTCTCTCTCTCTCTCTCTCTCTCTCTCTCTCGCTCTCGCTCTCGCTCTCGCTCTCGCTCTCGCTCTCGCTCTCGCTCTCTCGTCTCTCTGCTTGAAAATGAATAAATAAAGTATTTAAAAAACTTCTACTGAGACAGTTCTAACAACTTAACCCAGTGTACCAGAGAGCAAATGTTTCCTAAGCCCTTCTCCACAAAACAAGAGTTCCATAGTCATTTTTGAATGTTTCTGGTTACATATGATCTATCATTACCAAAGAATGTGTAATTCTTAAATATTTATTATCATGGTTATGCACAAACTAAAATGTGCAGTGGCATATGGGTTATGGTATGTAACATAGATTATATGATATATCAACAGCCTTAAATAATATCGTCTATTTAGAATTGGAGAATATGGGGAGGTCAGGGGTGAAGAATTGGCTCTTATATTCTTTTACTATACAGAATCAAAAGCCCATTTTTCAGATGAGTTTTGTTGTTGTTTTTTTCTTTCAGGGCAGCTATTTCTCTTAATGTCTCACCTCCCTTTCCATAACCAATGACAGAAAGTTCATCCTTTCCCTGTGGTTCAGTAATTCTCCACTCACTGCTGCAACCATGTTACTTAGGGTGATTTTAAGTACTTATTCTTTGGGTTCTTTCTCAACCCAATTGATCCAGAATCCATCTGAGTGTAACCTGGAGGCCTATATTTTTCAAGCCCCACTGGTTAGTAGCACACATTGGCATAAATAATCCCTGTTATTGCTACCCACTTCCTGTCCCTTCTGCCTTGGTTTGTCTGAATTGTACAAACCTCTTAGATGATGAGTGATATTCAGAGAAGGAACTATATTCCAGGAGATGTTGCTAATTTATGAATAAGCTGAAACAACGCAGGGTCTAGTATATGCAAACTTTTTCATACCATTTCCAAAATGCACCTGGCACCTGCAGCCTCATCTGATAGACATTCTGGCCTCAGGATGGATGGAGAGCAGAGTGGGTCTTGATGAAAAATGGAGCATTTTCCAAAGTGGAAGATGGTTGGTTAGACAAGACAGATGCCTAAAAGGGAGGGACTCGTCCTTCTGATCTCCTGTCCCCTGTGCATTCTATCTACTCCAGGCAAGCATTCGGATTAAAGAAGTCAACTGTGACACCTGGGGAACATCGGCAAGATGGTGAACTGAAGAACCAAGACGGTCCAGTCCCTCAGCTACGAGGCAGGACGTGGGGGAACCGGGTGATGCTTCAGGGTAAAGAAATCAAGGCTCAAGCTGGGCAGCACAGGCTAAGAGTGCTCTTTCCATGAGGGTACCAAACTGTTCCTCAGTGGACATGCGAGGTTCCTGGCAGGTGTAACTGGTTCTAGGATGCTGAGCTATGACAATGAGCTTATTCCTCTGCACCAATGTCAAAGATGCAAAGATGCACGAACATATGTGCAGCCTGATGGATCTGAAGAACATGAAGGTCAAACACAAACAGTAGAGAAGCTGTTTACTCAAAACCCCAGCAGCAGAGGAGCCTTGGGAGCAGAGAGAGCATGACTGAGAAAATTTCAATAGGACTTAAGAAAATTACATTTTTTTGTTAACTTAAGAGCATGATAGCAAAGATCAGAGTGAAATCTAAAATAGTATACTGCTCAATAGGCTTGGAGAAAGTGCTTTTTTCTGATTGAATTTACAGAAAATTTCTTCTAGGCTATATAGAAACTATTCAGTCTTAACTCCCCAGGGGAGGAGAGTCAAGGCAATAAAGGTGGCCGACTTGTATCACAAAGCTCACATCTCTTGAAACTTTGAAATTTGAAAGCAGGCATATATCATCTACTTAGAATGTGTGCTTCGGGCTCTTTATAAATACGTATGTAGAACTAAATTCTAACTCTGGAAAAGACATTACAAAAGAATGCCTTGTTTGAAAATAAATACCAAAATGCCATAAGTAAAGCTCATGTAAACAAGGCAGCAGAGCTGTGTTGATGACGGACAGCACCCAGGGCTCATGACAGGAGATAAGCTCAGTCAACCACACCGGCTCCTACAGAATGAGAAGTGTTATGGCCCATGTGTGATGTGCAAAATCAGTCCTGTCAAGATGTGGGAGGAGAACTATTTGAAGTAAATTGAGATGTCAAAACACTGTGAAATAAATCCATGCATGATGTAATTGTAAAGTTAATTGCACTTATCACAAGCCCAATTCTCAAGTCAATGAAATAGAATGAGATTTTGAGCAATGCTGGGCTTTGAGAAGGTAAGTACTAGTTCTTGTAAGGTACTTTAGAATAAAAAAAATTCTTTTCCTTCTTGCATCTGAGAATTCCTTGAGCAATAGGCATCACTTTTACTTTTAAAAATATAGTTTTGGTTATTTATTGATGAGAGAGAGAGAGAGAGAGAGAGAGAGAGAACGAGTGAGGGAATTAGGCACAGCATGGTCTTCTGCTGCTGCAGATGTGCTCCAGATGCATTTGGGACTTTGCACATCTGACTCTCTGTGAGTACTGGGGAACTGAACCTGCTGTTCCAGTTCTGCAGTCTTTGCAAGACAAGGCCTTTTCCTGTGAACCATTACCCCAACCCCGGTTTTACGCTTTGCAAACGAGAGAAGATCTGCTCGAGATCTCAGGACTATTAAGTGGCAGGAATCAGCTCTAGAATCAGCCTGTATTATCTTTTCCATCCATATTTTGATGAATCATAATAAAACGCCAGAATCAAATATGTTAGAAGTACTTGTTCTAATTCAGTAATTTTTTTTAAATTTCCCAAACATTTAGACAATGTTTATCAGTTTAACTAGTGATGTCCTGACTTCCCCAGACACAGGATAGAAAGACTGAGCACACTGGCTCTTCTCAATGCCAAGTATAATTACACCAGTTTCACATCTTAACATGGTGACCTAGCTTTTGTATTCTTGAAAATATGTTTTTTCCTGTTAACTTACAATATGTCACATATGAAGTTACTGAAAAAATCACATAATTTGTCATCATGAGTACAGAACACACACAAACATGCTCCCAAGAAGTTTTATAGCTCTTGGTGCTATGGTAACTGTGGGTTAATAAAACAGACCAGTAAAATGCTTTATGTCAGTTTATACCCTATAGTGCTATAATGTCAAATTATCCAAAATAAACAATATAAAATGAAGTTATACATTTTTACTCTGATGTGAGAATGGCCTATAAAATTTATATCAAAGTAATATAAAGTCAAATATTCCTTACAAATATTGTTAACTTGGAAAAAAGTTTAAGATATTATATTTAATATTGGTAAGGGGCTGTGGTGTGGAATTAAAATGATCATTACCCAGTTACATATTGAATAAACATGATTAAATTTTGACATAAAAGATTTATAAAATCATACTCAAAGTTATATATAGAAAGAATTAGTATTGAGCAATAAGAATGTCAATTTAATTGCAAAATCTTCTACATCAAAAACAAAGTAGAGTTTGGATTCCATTTATACTTTCAAATGTGATTTATCTTTCCATGACTACAAAATGTTATAAAACTAATATCCTGTCTATTATCAGTCTAAATTTTGGACACTTTGTTTTGTGTTAGGGGCAGGGAGGGTCTTGCTTTGAAGTAAACATTGCCATCAAACTCATGATCCCCTACCTCAGCCTCCCAAGTTCTAAAACCTTAAGCATGAGTCACCATACTTGGCTGCAATTGCAACTTTTAAATTGAAAACACCTTAGTGCCTTTAGTATCTTCTATGAAAAATAAGATTATTTTAGGGAATAGTTTCTTAAGGTTGTTTTTTATGGTTATACATATGAAAAGATCATGACTTATATAAATTTAAGTTTATATATCGATCTATCTTTCTACCTGTATGCATGCATGTATGTATACGTACAAAATGCACAATTTCTAGTGAAAAGTAGTTACTGTTTGTGACACTAACCATACATCTCTATCCAACACCCACATTCTCCCATCCACAGGCCTGAAACCATTTCCAATTTATAAATATTTCCAGGTTCCAAGTAGAATAAGCTCTGAACTGATTCTGCAGACATCCATGTACAAACATTCTAACTTTAAAAATACATTATATCAAGAGATTCTACATAAGTTCAAAGCATCATGCAGTCATTTCATATATATATATGACTCATATTTCTTCTGTTAAGAAAATAGTGGATTAAAATGTAATGACATACTTTAATCCACATTTAAGGATGAAAATAAACCCCAAGAATTAAAATCATATAAATTCAACTTTTCATTTTGTGGAAGGAAATGGACATCTGGAAGTACCCGCTGTCTTTCCAAAGTCACAAGCTGACGGAGTCAATTATTTGAACCCAGATCTCTTGTTATCCACATTCTATCTTTTAATTCCATCATTGCATATTCAGTGAGTTGTACCTGTTGAGAAATTTGAAATAGTTGCAAAAAGAACAGAGATATGGTTCAATTCAATACAATGGAAGCAGAATAACCTATGCAGAGGAAAAGGGGCTGGAGAGATGGCTTACAGGTTAAAGGCACTTGCCTGCAAAGCCAACAGCCTGGGTTCAACTGCCCAGGGGCCCACGTAAGGTGAGACAGACAAAGTAGTGAATGTCTAGAGTTCATAGTAGCAGAGGCCCTGGCATACACTCATTCTCTTCTCTCTCTCTCTCTCTCTCTCTCTCTCTCTCTCTCTCTCTCTCTCTCCCTCTGTTTCTCAAATAAATAAATAAAATATTTTTAAAATGAAGAGGGATCGAAAGGGCAAAGGTGTGTATTCTTTATATAATATGTGTGTTATTGGACAGGCACGTTAGTACACATCTAGCTCTATAAACGTACAGACTGACCGAACAAGCAAGAGCACCCAATTCAAAGAAGTTGGGACTCTGAATGATCCTGCGTGAGTTGCTTCACTCATCACTGTGATCAAACACCTGGTGGAAGGACTTAAGGGAAGAAGGATTTGCTTCTTCAGGATGAAAGGTCCAGCCCACCATGGCGGGGATGCATGAGTAAGAGTAGCTGCAGTCAGCAAGCAGGAGGGACCCTGGCTGGTGCCCTGGCTGGGTCAGAGCTCCAATCAACAGATGTCCTCCAGCCAGGCCCGCCTCCTAAACTTTCACAAACTTTCCAAGACCTCACCAACTCACAACCAAATGTTTAAACCCTTGAGTCTATGTTGGGGTGGGTGGGAATTTCATATCCAAAATGTAACACTTGCCAAGTAATGAGAAGGGAAATATCTTATATGTAGAATTCAGCTGTCAAATATATGTCATTCTTTCTAATAAACAGACTTTTTTCTACTTAGACAAAGCACAGCAGTAACTCAGAAGGAGAAGCTACTTCTTGTTTCTGAAAGCTAATAGAATAATGTTTTATTTTTCTTTCTTTTTTTTGAGATAGGGTCTTGCTCTAGCCCAGGCTGACATGGAATTCACTATGTAGTCTGAGGGTGGCCTTGAATTCAAGGCGATCCTCCTACCTCTGCCTCCCGAGTGCTGGGATTAAAGGCGTATGCCACCACATCCGGCTATTTCATTTTTTTCAAGGTTTAGGGAAATTTCGTGGAATACAAATAGACTTTCACATGGTTAAGAGGAGGAAAAAGGGGAGCACTCACCCAGAAGAACACAGGAGCAGGGCAAAATCCCAGCAGGTGTGGGGGAAACCCCTTATTTAAAAATATCATTATAAACATCAGCTTTCTAAAGTTATTTGTGTATAGAAACTTAGCACATCATCCACATTTCTATAGGCTACAATAATATTCAGTAAGTACTCAGGGTCATGGGTGATGTTGATCTACAAAGATAATTCTAGAATGCATTATGAAAGAATGCTGGGAAATCTTTGAAAATCAACACATCCCAGAAGACTTTTGTTCCTGTAGCAGTTCAGTCTGGGAGCTCTGACAACAAGCAACCGAATATACGAATCTACGGGCATTACTGACACACAGGATTGTGTAGTTTCTCCTGCAAGAAGGATCAGCTAGGTATAAGAGGCACATCTAGCCAGCACCCCATTTCCAAGATGGATAATTAGCTGATTAGTAGAGAAAAAGAGAGCTATCACAATCCATCCTCCCCAAGGGAGTTCTTTTTCAACCAAGCAGAGAGTGTATAACAGCTCCTGGATATGAGAAGTAAAGGGAAATTTCAGGTGACAGTCAGGCTTCTCATCTAGGTCCCCAGCTTAGTGGATGGTAACACATGAGTGCTTAGGCTATTCCACGGCCCTTGAGAATCCACTCCGGATCTACTTTATCTAAACAGCAGCTCCAGCTAGTTCATCAGTGGACGGAATCATTATCCATATAAAAGTCCTCAAAACCCCTAAGCTCACAACACCATAGCAGCCTCAATACTCGCCCACCACGACTCAGGGAACTGAGCGGAAGAGGGGGCGGAAAGATTGGGAGAGCCGTGGTGGGGGAGAATAGCAGAGACCTGGCAACCCTCAGTAACTACACACTTGAGACATGAGAGCCCGGCTGAAGAATGAGCTATCCATGGTCCCCTGTCACAAGGACTGATCCAGATGGCCCACGGAGGAGGATATCCAGCTGACTGGGGATGGGGAAGGGGGGCAATGGGGAATTGGGGATAACAACTCATGGTTGGCCCACTAAACAATGTGACTCATTATGGACAATAAAGAAAAAAAAAATAAAAGTCTTCATTGGATCCTGTTTGCTAGGAAGACAGCAGAAGGAAAATAACTATAGTATTCTCGGCATTAAATTTTCTATTGGTAATTAGAGAAGAGGTGAGTTATTTATTTAATGCAGTTTCTCTTTCAAAACTCACTTTCTACATGCTTTTCAGCAGCTAGAAAACGAAGAGGGTGAACACAGAGTTCTGTTTCATGGCACTTAATCTGAAAAAAACTCTCTTTACTCAGAGTGGCATCGATGAAAACCTGATGAATTTATCCAAGAAAAAGAATCTGGCTGACATACAATTCCTCTACAAGGTAAGGAGGTCTCAGCATTCCTAAAATATTGTTTTTATTGCCAAATGCAAAAAAAAAGATGTGACAAGGATTAAAAATATAGTTTTCAAACCAAAGTTTCCTGACATTTTTATAAAAAAAAATAATTGAGGAACTCCAAACAACAGAATGTTAAAACATCATCTAGCAGTCTCTGTCCGCAATTTAGAAAACCAACGTCTTATAAACTCTGTTCTAGATGGATATTTCTATCCCCCGTTCAGGTTCGTGTATTGAAGCCATATCTAAAACTGCCATGGTTTCTGGAGGTATGGCTTTGGAGAAGAAATTAGGCTCAGATGAGATGATGAGACTAGAACTCTGAGAATGAACATTCATCCTTTCATTGGAAGCCGAAGAAAGCTGAGCTCTGTCACTCTGTCATGCAGGATTCAATAAGGCCATGTTCTCTGCAAGCCAAGAAGCAGGCCTGCCCTTGGAGCAGAATTTGGCAAGCACGTTGATTTGAACTTTCATGTTCCAGAAGTGTGAGGAATGAATGCCTGTGGTTTCAACCAGCTCTTGGCCACAGAGCCCTCGCTGACTAACAGTGCTTTTCAAAGCTCACTTGTTCTCAGCAGCCATCAACCGAATGTATGAAGCACTGTAACACTTCTTGGGTGAAAGGCTTAACTGACTCAGGGACATTTGGAAGAGAGAGCTCCTTCTGAGTGAGTGTACATACTCCACCAGGCCCATGAATGAAGACAGTAATATCAATCAATCAACCCTGTTTACAAAGATTCCCTGGAAAGAATGCACGGAAAGTATGAGCATAAACCTTCTCAGAGGGACAGTATTAAATTGAAAAATAAAACAATAAAGGGGCCTTGGTACACAGAGCACTTGGCTTCTTCCCAATGAGGAGGAGCACAGTTGGCCTTTCTCTTGGCACAATGTGGGCCAGGCTAGAGTATAAGGACACAGGCTCCCATGGTTCCTGTAAGTAGGTGAGGTAAATTCCTTCCCCAGGACCCCCATCCACCGAATGTTCAGAACATCTCATGTTAAACAAATCAGTGACTTCTCCAGTGAGGCCGTCCGAAAAGGCTGCCACCTGAGCAAACGTGAGGCTTAAAGGAAGAAGTATATGGGAAAAAATTAATAACCTACATCATCAACTTTGGTCAAGGTTCCTTCTTAATATTTATAGTCCTATTCAGCAAAGAAAAGTATGACTCAGATTAGAGCCAACCTGCAATTTCAACTTTTCTTCCTATCCTTGAATTTTTATATTCTATTCCATTGGTTCATATTTGAGTAGTAATGAAGCAACCCATTTTTCTAATACAAACTTTAATTTATATATAAATGACTGCCTATTCTATATTTGCAAAACGAAATTATATGAAATCATTCAGTGTTAAATTAGGCTAAAATTTATTCCCACGGTGCGAGGCTATCGAAATCGTCGCACACAGAAGGAAACGGTGAGCATTTATTGACACTTCTTTGGAAACAAGCACAGAAGATCTGGGCACAGAGCCTCCCAAAGCTGGATGAGAGTTATAGAGAGCGGATACAGACTCTTTAATAGCAATCCAGCCTACACAACCCCTCTTTTACCTAAACAGCATTCAACAAACTTGATTTAGAAAATTTCATTCTACAGTTCAATCCATTTGCTCTTCTCTCTTGACTGTGTGTCCTTCGGGAACTAGGCTTGGTCACTCAGTGGTGAGAACCCATTTAAGAAAAAAGATGCTGAAAGGTACCAACTAAACACAGGACCGATTGGAGTGTGGCGAGAGAAGCCTTGCTCCTTAGATTCCAGTAGCATATTTATTAAAGTCCTACTGTGTGACTTGCTAGAACATTGCTTGTACACTGCTTCATTCAGTGAGAGATTCCCATTGATATGATCCAAGTGTGACTGCTTCATTGATGATTACACAAGTAATAATGTCACATCACAGAAGCTGTTTTTCAAACAAACAGAGTTAGTGGTTATGATATAGAAAATTAAAACAATGCTAATGAGAAGCATTCTACGAATGAAAGGTAATGGTTATATCTTAGTCAATTCATAGAAGTGGATTCAGCAGTCGCTGTGTGCTTGACTTTAAAAATTCTATTCAATGATGAAAAGAAGGGCTGGAGAGGTGGCTTGCTCCACAAGCCTGCTGACCCCAGTTAGAACACCAGCACATACATAAAACATGACATAAATTGGACATAATTTCAACTCTCCGAGGGCCATGAGAGGTCAAACCAGTTGAATCCCAGTTTTCCAATTCCACTGGCCTCAGGATCCAAGCAACAAGGAAAACTCTACACTTTGAGATGGTCCTATGACTTCCACATGTGAACCCGGCCATAAATATCTACATATATGTATATATTTATACATACATACATACATACATAATATAATAAAAAGACTATGATGGCCTAATGATTATATGTACCTTGTAAAAAATTAAACAATAAAATGTTTATTTTAACATCAATAATATTCATTTCAAAATTGCTTTTTAGATGAGACAAAAAAGAAAGCCTTCCAAAAGAAAACTAAGAATCTGCCAGTTAGCCTTTCCCACTGAAGGAACATCAGCTGGAGAGAGAATGGGGTAGATTTTGATATGGGGCCAGTGGAGATGGGTCTCGACCCCTGACCCCTGAGTTCTTATCTCAAGTGCCAATAACTGACAACCTGGATGGAGTGTTTTACACAAACACCACACTTTATTCAAACATTACTGGGATAAGAGGGAAGGGGAAAGACTGGGGCAAAGGAAAAGAAGGGTGACCCACTGTCACATGGCCTGATGAACTCATAAAGACCAAAAGATAACAGGTGCATGCTTTTAAAGAGAATATAAGGAAATAGAATCCATGATAAAACTGTTCTCTCCCCCTCCACAAAAGTTGTCCTGGGGAGGGGGTAATAATCTTACCACCAGCTTGCAGAGCTGGATGTGTGTGTCTCCAGACCAGGTGGAAAAAGACACTTTCAAGTCTGAAATCATGCTGGAGAATGGCCCTCACCAAGGCACCAGCCCACTGGTCTGGACCTAGGAGAGACTCACCTTCATCTGGGTGGCCAAACAGTTGGTTAGGGAGATGCTGAGTTGGGCGTGGCACAGTTGTGAGGTGAGATCCTAGTGGGCTGGACCTGGCTGACATCCTATCTGATTCTACCCATGCAATCTAGTCTCTGACAGTTTGACTCTTGTTCAAGGATTCTGTCCATCACGTCTGTGGCAGAGCAGCTCACATCATGTCCACAGGTGTCCACAGAGCAATGAGAGAGAAACCAACTCTAGTAGCTGGCTTCCCCTCCCCCATTCTATTCCAGGGCTCCAGTCTATTAAATGGTGACACTATTTCTAGAAATGTCCTATAAGACACACCCAAATCTGTGCTTTCTACCCAGGCATCTCCCAATCAATTGGTTAATTAATTATGATTAACCATCACACCACTATAACTCTGGCCTGATTCTATAATTATTGAGAATGATGATGAGTTTGGTAAACTGAGCACATAAAAACCAAAGAATCACGTAACACCCTGCAAAATGCCTCACTAAAACCAACCTATGGTACAGAAGAATTAATGTCTAGTTTACCACTTAGCATTCTTATTGATGCAAACATTGAATGAGTGTGATTAGATTGGTCCACAGGCACCTACAGTCATCAGAACATGGTTTAATAACAGATCTATAGAGAATATGCCTCCTGGTTTTTTTTGTTTTTATTTTTCACTGAATGGAAAATCTGATCGCTATTCAGTATTCTGTGTTCTCTTTCAAATTTTGTAGAATCTGAAGGGTGTGGAAATCAGATGGCAGCCAAGGTCAGACAACCTGGATTGTATTTTCAGGTCTGGTGCCTGGACAAATTTGTGTTGAACAAGCTAGTTAAAATCTCTGGAACATCTATTAAATGAGAGAAATAGACCGGGTTCAGAGTTTCTGGTATGTTCTTTGAACTGTGACTGCAGGGACCTGAAAGCATTCAGTCAGGATGAGGAAAGCAGTTAACTGCGCAGGACAGGCTCAGACCTCGGGTTTCCTGATTTGAATTCTAACTTCCATTGTGCTATCAATATGCACCAGATGACTGTACACGTCATTAAGAAAAGAATGCAAAAGAAGTTCTTAAGTTGTCACAAGCTTTCAAAATAAAAACAAATCGTCTGTGATGTTTTCAAAGATTTCATTTGCAAGTTTACATTGCTACAAAATATAATGTGTCCAGGCTTAGAAAGTTACAGAAGAAACCTGCATATTATTTATCCCAAGTCAGAAAACATTGTTTAGGCTATATAAGATAAATATTCACTTTTAAATGACAATAATTTTCCAAAACTATTTTAGCTAAGACAAACCAAAAAACTGAATTTATTTTTAGAACAAAGAGTAGACACAGGTAATCAGAAAACTTATTACTTGTTGGTGAGTATATCAATATAAATGGAATGAACTGTTGACTGAGAAAATGATAAATGACTCACTAAGAACATCACAATCATTGATTCTATTACATGTCAATATCACAGCCCCAAATACAGTCGCCATCTGACTGTTCTGCTTCTATTCAGAGTTACTTTCATGACAAGATCATGACAATGTAAGTCCACTAAACATTAATAAGAAAGAATCAAGCATATATTTCCTAATGGAATAACTTGAAATGATATAAAGGGACTAATCAAAGAAACATTTACTATTAACAACAATACTGCTGGCTATGCTGATTAAAGGAACCAGCTTTTGAGAGACATAAATTGAATTTTGATTCAGTATAAACTTCAGTGGTTCACTAAATCTTAAACCAGAATATGGGAAGGTAAGCATGGGGGTATGCACCTGTAATTCCAGCACTTGGGAGACGGAGGCAGGAAGACCCCGATTTGGAGGCCAGCCTGGGCTAGCTACATAGAGAGCTCTAGCTAAACCTGGACTTAGGAGAAAGGCCCTTTCTTACACAAACAAACAAACTTCACCGTCTCCTTGGAGCCAGACAGAATCCCAGCTCTGGGAATGGAGGATGGTCAGGGTCAACCTTGGCTAGATAGCAAGATTTTGTCTCACAAAAACCAAGCCAGTCAAGAAAACACAAAGAGTAAACTTACTGTACAGCCTTTCACTACTGTAGAAATTACATTTCACTTGTATTTATTGTCAAGTGGACTGTGAGCTAAAGGATCTGGAGACTCACTTCCATCTAAGATTCCAACAGGAAGAAGGGTCTCCTATAAGGCTGAATTAATTATAAATTCACAAGATGCTTTGCCCCTCCTGGGGTGAACTCCTGGGGAAATAATCATACAATCAAACAGTGACATTTGTTATCAGAATACCACATAATGCTAGCCAAGTAAGGGAATCTATTCTACCAAGTCAGAGAAGACCTGTGTCTTCCCCCTGATGAGCCACGCAATTCATCCCATGTGGCTGAGTCCCTCTGAACTCTACACTAACGTTCCTTCCACACTTTGACGTGTTTATCTTGTTCACAATTATTCAACGTGGTAATAAAGGGATTCAAGAAAGGACCTAGCAGGTGGTCAAGGCCTTGCATTTTTAACACAGTGACATTAGATAAGGCTTAATTTTAAGTCCATTTCTTTTTTCAATTTCCAAAGGAAACTACCATGTATTATCAGGCATGTCATGTATTATGTTAGAAGAACAGTTGCATGGGGAAGTTACTTTCTATATTTAATAGATACCCTAAAACTAAAATTAAATACGTACTCAAAAGTTTTACAGCTAGTTGATGAAGCGAGCTAGATTAAAAATAAATACTTTTGATCTCACAAGTGGAATATTTAAGCCAAACTCACAGAAATGGAGTAAAAGAAAAACTGTATGTGTGTGTGTGTGGGGGGGGATTTTGGCCAAAATGCCTGAAAACTCTTATGACCTAACATAAAGCATAGCAACTACAAGTAACTAAAATGCTTTGTAGATTGGAAATTTTCTAACAGAGAAGGTATTACATATTTTAAAATGTTCCCCATGGCTGGGTACAGTGGAGGGGTGTCTGCCTACCATGTGTGAGACTTTAGCTGTCACCTCTAACAAAGAAGAAACCAAAGATAACCATGGAAGATGATGGCTAGGTTCTCCTAATTGTGGTGATCATTTCACAATGTACAAGCACGTAAAGATGTTACATTTTCTACCTTAAATGTACACCAACTGATTTTCCCACCCTGGTAGTGAACCTGCCCGAAAGCTAAGGAAGGGGACTGGGCAGGACAAAGGAAGACACTGAACTTATTGAGGCATTTTCTGAGCTCGGTCCTTCTCCACCTTTGGCCATGATGTATTTTAAAATATCTTTTTAAAATGTTTTAAACATGGACTGATCCAGACGTCCCATGGAGGAGGTTATCCAGCGGATTGGGGAGGGGAGGGCAGTGGGGAATTGGGGATAACAACTCATTGTTTGCCCACTAAATGTTGTAACTCATTATGGACAATAAAAAACAATAAAGAAGAAATGAATAAGGATAAAAATGGAGAACTATCCATTTTCAAGATCTCATGTCTAGCACTTGCATATTACTCTCGCTTCTATTTCTCACAGACATTAAAGTCATCCCTGAAGAGCAACAGGAGTCAAAGGCCACCTGACCAAGAGGGCACGTTTTCAAACAGATTTCCCTGAAGTGTGGTGAAATCCACTCAGGCCTCAACTCAAGAGGAACTCTTCTTCCTCTCGTGAGAGTGGAAGGAAATACATTCTGAAACTTTATTTTACTTCTTCTCACCATCAAGCTCAGGAACTCCCAACGCCCTCTGCCTCTACAGTTACTACCTCACACTTGCCCTTACATTCCTCAATTTTAATTTTTTTTGTCAAAGTCTAATAATTTCTATTTGCCCAGAATTAAGTCAAATTAGTCAAACCCAATGACCAGGCTGATTATCTGTCACAGAGCACTGTGATGTCCTGAAGTCCTGTCTAGAGTGATTAAGCAGACACATAGGACATACGCGTGGAGAGAGAGAGAGAGAGAGAGAGAGAGAGAGAGAGAGAGAGAGAGAGAGAGAGAGAACGGGCTCCAGCCACTGCAGACTAACTCCAGATACAGGTGGCGCCTGGCTTTATGTGGGTCCTGGGGAATTGAACCTGGGTCATTAGGTATTGCAGACAAGCACCTTAACCGCTGAGCCATCTCTCCAGCCCTGTTGGTTTTGTTTTGAGATGGGATCTCGCTAAGTAACTAAGGCTGTCCTCCAATATCTGGTCTTCTTGTCTCAGCCTACCACGTGCTGGGATCATAGACACTTGTCACTAGTACCTATGTGGCTGGATCTGAAACTACTTGAACTGAAACAATATTATCCACCTTATCTACTTTATCCCTGATGTGCTTGGGTCATAAAGCACTAAAAACATAGGTCGCTTTTCTCAAAACCAGCCACCCAAAGACACATTTTGCAGAATCACACATACTCACAATCACCATACACATGGGACTCTACAGAAGTACAAAGAAATATAAACTATGGTACCTTCTCACAGAAAGTGAATAATATAATTTATACATTCAAATGCTCAATGATTTAAAATTTTCCCTTTTGAAAAATAAAAGTAGAGTTGGGAAGAGAAATCATCTGGTAATTTACAAGCATGAGGATCTGAGTTTTATCCGTAGAGCTTATATAAAAATCCAGGTATGAAAGCCGGGCGTGGTGGCGCACGCCTTTAATCCCAGCACTTGGGAGGCAGAGGTAGGAGGATTGCCGTGAGTTCGAGGCCACCCTGAGACTACAGAGTGAATTCCAGGTCAGCCTGGACTAGAGCGAGACCCTACCTCGGAAAAAAAAAAGCCAGGTATGACAGTCATGTGACTGCTGCACCTGTCGGCATTTCTTGCCTGGTTGGTGAGTTATGAAGCACACAGGTTCTACCTCTGGGTGATGACTTTTCTCCCCCATCAGCCTAATATTGAAAAACCTATGAAAGAGCTCATGGCTACTGAGGTCCTAGGTCCTAGGATGGAAGAACACACTGTCTGACCAAAATGGGGATGTTATGCCCATCAGACTACTTTCTATTTTGAATTTTATTTTTCAGGTGAGTACCATTCAGCCCTATTGTTAAGGAAGCTTTTTGTGTCGCATTTCATAATCGCAAGAGAGTAGGAAGCTAGACATGAAGGATGAGGTGTCCCAGGACTAAAGCCGACTGCTGGGTGTTCTGAGACCAGCTTCCATGCGAATCTATGGACTCCGCTTTCTTTCTTTATTCATATTTTATTATCCATAATTAGATACACTGTATGAACAAATCTTATGATGGGACCCCCATTTCCCTCCTCCATGTTCCCAATCCACTGGGGATCCTCCCGGTTCGGCATACTGGATCAGTCCATGGAGTGGGGAGGGTTATGAATTGTACTAGAGGTAGCCAGTCCCCCCCCCAACTCCTGCTTTGTGTGTTGTTGCTGAGGGGGGCAATGTCCCTGGATATTTTCCCCCACCGTGACTCTTACATTGAATTTTAGTTTTATTTGTGTGAGTGTGAGTGTGTGTGTGTGTGTGTGTGTGTGTGTGTGTGTGTGTGTGTGTGTGTGAGTGATCCAGAGCATGGATGGTGAGCAGAACACCTCACAATGTCTATCCTCTCCTTGTATCTCCCTTCACTCTTCGTCCCTGAGTTCTAAGGATGTTTCTTGTCCTCCATTGCTAGGGTCACAGAGAAACGTGCCACCTTGCACCCAGTTTTACTTCGATGGATCTGGATGCCTTGGAGGTAGCATCTAGGAGGGATCTAACTCAAGTGGCAGGAGTGCCAGCCCGTCCCTTTCATCGCTGAGTCGCCACTTTCGGTGCCCTCTAAATGCCTGTGTTTATTTCACAGACCATGCTGCTCTTCCCTTGGGTCAGAGAATGTGCAGTGGACTGCAGTGTAGCGCAGTGAATCCAGAGGAAACTCAAGTGCTGAGTGCCTCTGAGTGAGACTACATCACCCCTGCCAGGGCTCAGGGAACACGGTGGAAGACGAGTCAGAAGGACATCAGAAGCAGAGTGTTTTGAGAAGTGCTGTGACATGCTGTTTTCTGGATGCGGCAGAGACATTGCCATCAGGAGCTCAGGGTGGTGTCACTAAGACCTGCAGAAGTGTTGGCCCATCAGCAGCCTATCAGGGGTTGTGGAGGAGCTCATGCGTTCCGTCCCCTCTCTAAGGAGCAGCTGATAGTTGCTTGGGGAAATTGAAACATTTTCTTCTGTGATGTAACCACTGGTCAACTGCCAATCACCTGTAAATATCCCCCCAACTAGGCACATGCAAGTAATCCTAATGTAGCTCACTGGGTTTCTCTCTCTCTCTCTCTCTCTCTCTCTCTCTCTCTCTCTCTCTCTCTCTCTCACACACACACACACACACACACACACACACAGCTTCAGAGTAGAAGTGAAACAACATGGAAAGAAAAAGATTTCAGGGGGAGGAGGTGGGAAACAAGGGGGTAATGTAAAGTGATAATCATATACAAAAATGGCAATAAATAAGTATACAAAAGGCTAATTTTTAATCAAAAACCTGGTCACTAGCACTTACAATTCCAGTCATAGAGGCAGGGACAGACTCATGGGACTCACTGGTCGGTGAGTGTGGCCTGCTTTGCAGGTTCAGGTCATTGAGAGAGTCTGTTCCCACAAAGGATTTGGAGGAAAGGCCCAGAGACTGTCCTCTGCTTCATGGCTTCGGCATGTTTGCATACATGTGAATATGCACATATATGCAACATACACACTGAATTATCCAGACAGAGATTCATGCAAGTTTAGGTAATTTGTTGATGGAATAAAAATATGCCAATGTGGTTTTACAGAATGATAACGTGGCTTAATTATAGAAAAAGAAAGAAAGAAAGCTGGGGCAAGCGTATTTGTATTTCTTTTTTTTAATGCAAGATATTTTATTTTTTTATTTTTTAAAATAATTTTTCATTATCCATAATGAGTTACATTGTTTAGTGGGCCAACAATGAGCTGTTATCCCCAATTCCTCATTGCCCCCCCTCCCCATCCCCAGTTAGCTGGAGATCCTCCTTGAGCGTATTTGTATTTCTTACACCAAGTCTGCCTGCCGGCAGCGCTAGAGCCTCAGCACACTGAAATCCGTTCAGTTCATCAAAGCTTCCAAAGCCGAAAGCAGGGCAGTCAGGCTCTGTTCTTGTCACTGTCACTTCCCGAGTCCTTAGTCACCTCTTGGCCAATAAATAGCAAGTAGATGCCATCACAATGTTATATTTCAGGCATACATGGAAAGAGTGAGAGTCAAGCCCTCGCCTGCTCTACTGAATCAAGATAATTCTGGGACAACAGCAAAAGAAAAAAACCACAAGAATTGAGGGTTAATTATTACATATGACCCTTAAAATAAAGTCACTGTGTCACTCAGGGAAAGGACAGATACCTCAAAATAAATGACCTGATCTTTTTCTATACACAGCCCAATTTTCTTTGAAATAACAGTCCTCATTCAATCAAAGCATGATATCTACTTTTAACCAGTAATGAAAAGAGCACAACCCTCTAAATTCATTATTTTATTCTGTCAAGACACTTACTAAACTGCAATTGAAGGCAGGCAAAGATTGTGAGAAACGATTTTGAAGGAATAGTCACTTGACGTCAACGAATGACTAGAATATACTGATACATCCACAGCTGAAAAACAATGTCTACGTGTGTCCCGGGAAGCACAGCAGACCTTGAACAGTTTCTTTCTCTAGAATTCTTGTTGAACAACAAGAAGGTATATCTTTGAACGGGCGTGAAAGGCAGCATCAATCAGGCATAGTTTATTTGCAATAGGTGAAAACAGTCCTGCACCTTTGTTTCGCCTTCTTAAAAAAAGCAAGGCTGCTCACCTTCCCCGTCAGGCTTGGCATTCTAACAGTAGCACAGAGGCTGAGGAGAACCAGGCTGGCCACATCTGTTTGCATGACTCTTGGAAAGAAGGGATTGCAATTTGGTGCAGGAATCATGAAAGAATTTCCACTTAGTGCTCTTTGCTCAATGTAGCGACTGCTGTTCTGCTCTGTGAACATCTGTGACAAATGACAACAGCTTCAGCTTTTTCGCTTAAGTTCTTATGGATAATGTTTTAGGATAATATTGCAGGAAAGGGACCCACAGCCACAGCCATTCAATCAACACGAGATAAGCCAGTGAGACAGAAACCAATGATTTTCGACACAAAGACCCCTAAGCTCACAACATTAAAGCAGCCTCAATACTCACCCACCACGACTCAGGGAACTGAGCGTGAGTGTGAGAGCCGTGGTGGGGGAGACTATCCAGAGGCATGGCACCCCTCAGTAACAACATACTAGGGCCAGGAGAATCTGGCAGCATACTAGGCTATCCATGGTCCCCTGTCACAAGGACTGATCCAGAGGACCCATGGAGGAAGATATCCAGCTGATTGGGGGTGGGGGAGGGGGGCATCGGGGAATTGGGGATAACAACTCACTGTTTGCCCACTAAATAATGTAACTCATATGGACAATAAAAAAATATTGCAGGAAAGGAGAGTGGCATGGTAATAAGAACAGCTAGTCTTCCCAGAGAAACAGGGTCCATCAAAATCAATTGAGGGTTCAGGAGATACAGCACAAATAGCAGAGTGACAGGCTTTTTCCATTTTCCTCCCTGAACAGGCCAACCAGTGTAGGGAGAGTCTCAGCAGACCTCCCTCCTAGGTAGGTCAGGGAGGCACCTCTGCATCCTGCCTCACTTCTCAAGCAAGATTTAAAGTGCATCCTGCTTCCCTTCTCTCTGGTACTGGCTGGGGAAGAAAGAAGGATCCAAAGACCAGGACACTTTACCAGGTTGGGAACAAACAGTTTGTACTCTTTAGAATTTTCAAAGCCCCTTCCTTGACATGACTAAGTTCCTGGGCTTATACTTCACTCTGACATTTCTCCCGTACATGGTTTCAGCTCTCCACACAAGGTGTCTCCTCTGGTATTTGGTATAAATTTATTTTATACCAATTTATTTATTTGGTATAAACTTTTATACCAAACCACTTAACCATAAGTGGGTACTTGTTAGCAAATCAGAAACAGCCTGGGCAGTAGCGCTGCTCTTACCTAACAGATAAAAACCTTCCGGCCTCTGAATCCTAAAGGAGACTTTGAGGCTCAAAGCAGAAACTGTAGCTGGCGATAAGATGGTCTGACCAAAACAAGCTTCTACAATATACAAAACATCTCCTTATTTTCACAACTCAACTGCACATCTTTACCACTGTCTGAATATTAATCATGTTGTTTTGGATAGGTCTTCCTTCCTCTGCATTTTAGGGGGTTGCCGTGACTTGATTATTAGCTTTCAGGTCACTGCCTGTGAGGAAATGGAGACAGGACAGCACAGTGGCTTAAAACAAGGTCTGTCACCAACTGGGCAAACTGTTACTGACTCCAGCTTCCACAGCCTCATTTCCACTTCCAATGGAAATGATGAAACACGCCCGTGTAAGTGCTCAGAGAATTAATAAAATGATATATGAAAAGCACTTTACATGATGACGGACCAATAAATTCTGGAACTTGTCTACCTTGCTAGCGAATGGCCATATCTTTATCTGACTATGCCGTCAAAATCAAAAGGGTAAGAGGCCTCCAGGTATAGTCTAAATTATTGAAGAATAAATGGGAAAGACCTCACCTTTATGTGATATATTCCTTAAAATAAGTATGTGATCCAGGAACTAGTAGAATTGTAAGCATATCTAAAGATGATGTCTGTGGATACCCAGTGCTTTTTAAATTTCATTTTAATTATACAAATGATGCATTAGGAATAAAATAACATGTTCTTGCTATTCAGGATCTCATTGATAAAATGCATGTTTTAAGATACAAGCTCACATATGTCAATAAAACTAAAAACGGGTCACTTTGTAAATCATTTAATATGAAAAGGATTAATCTTTATTCTTATATGATTGAGGATTTTCCCTTGCTCATATTTTTTTTTGCTAAAAACAACCTTCATTTAAATGAAGGATAAAGTGAATTTTTAGTCTTTTGTGACATTTTGAAAATTACCACTCTGCATGGACTTGTCAATTATAAGATATGAAATGTTAGACTGAAAAGAAGCCTTGCAAATGAGCTGAACATTATGCAGAGAATACCAATTAATTCTAAATTAAAATTCTATTAAGATCCAAATAATTTGGGCAGAGTCCAATACATAAAGACATCATTACTTATTTTCTGATTAAAATGACTTTTCTTTTCAAGGAAAATAAACCTTTTGAAGTGACCAGAGTGCTTAAAATGAGAAGCCATGTCCAGCAGTGGGATCCTGTCACTTCTCTGCTCCGTCGTTCATCAGCTTTTATTATTTTTTTTTCTGGACACTATTATAACGGAATTTACTGATTTCCTGGGTTACACGACAGTCTCACATCCTTGTGTTATATAAAGTTTTCTGAGGACACCAATAAATGTCTATTCAACTCAGATATGATAACAAAGGCAGATCAGAGAAATGGACTTCATCAAGTCCATTGAATTTACTGGGCAGACATGAGGGAGGTGAAGGGTTACTGATAGGAGTCTAGGTGACCCCAAAGAGCTGCATGACCATAAACTGCTCCACTCCATCACGAGCGGTGACCCCCAAGGAGCTGCACCATGGGAGCCTACCGTTAGCTCTCCTTCCAACTCCAGTAGGTTCTGCACCTCACTAGTCCATTAGGAAGTGGGGAGGCAGGAGAGAGTGGAGGGCAGAATCCAGGTGAGGGGACCCTATGCCCCTTGCTGTCACAGATGACCAACAGCACCATTGTCATAGGTGTAGATACCGCTGTGTTCTGCTGCCTTTGTTACCATGGCATGCCCGAGAGACACCACAGCCCTCAGCAACCAATAAATTCACCTTAGTTATAGGACATTCATCAAGAAACAAAGCTGAGGAATTCACCTATGAAATATTCTGGAAATCCAATTTCTAGGTAGGAATTCACATTGTTTCAACATCATTTTCATCTTTTTTTGAGAAGCAGAAAGAGGAAGAAAAAATTCACTGGCGAATGGTGTGAATGATTTAATGACTATATAAGTAGATTTTTTTTACAGATATTGAAAAAGCCATGCCTATGCTAAAGATCTTACAAGGCTGATAGCAATTAATGAGTGTGGGGAGTTAGGAAGTTGCAGACCAAAAGACAAATCATCTTGGGCTATTTTTAGTCTGCTTAATACTCATTCATTCCCCACTTCTGTCTCTGACTTAAAGTCCCTAGAGGACTCAGGGAGATCAATGCCAGGCACCTCCGTGGGCCCTTGTACCCAACCATGGGGCATTGCCTCCTTTCCAGGGTAGACGCTGGTTAGTTCTTCCCAGAACCTGGAACTCCCTTTAGTTCTGAATGAAAAACCGTTGGTTTCTTCTGAGTTGTTCCTTGTTAGATCCCCTCTTGTTTATTTAAGAGTATTTGTTATCATCATAGTAGTAAGACCAAAAATTTATTTTTAGAGTCTAGTTTGCTATCATTTGTCCTTTATGTCCAGACACTCAGCCAATAACTAATTATGTTTTCTGCCTCTTTCCTGCTTATTGTGTCCTTCCCACTTGTATTTGGAAATTCTCAGTGACTTACCAAAAATATACTGGAGATAAGGAACACCCTTTCCCTCAACCATAGCAGGGTTAAGAATATGTGTGTGTGTGTGTGTGTGTGTGTGTGTGTGTGTGTGTGTGTTGGGGGGGGGTCTCCTCGGGATATACAATGGTGTCACACAGAAGCCCAAGACAGCCTACACATAGGAGGTGATGATCCAGTGTTTTGACCCACTCATGTTTCTATAAATTTGTAGGCTAACTTTGAACACTGAGAGAGATTAACCTTGGGATAAGAACCAAGGAAAGTACTCCAAGAAGAGAAAATAAATCTAACCCAACATACAAATATGTACAGGTTGTTTAGAAGGTTGCAGTTCTATGAAAGGAAAAAGGACACTGTGATGGGAAACATAATTAATTAGATAATAAATGGAGAACTTATTTGGAGACAAACAACTGCGGGATGCTCCAGCTGATTTATATTTGGAAATTATCTTCACCAGACTTGCAAATACTTTAAAAAATGGTAAATGCCTGATATTTTCCAACTGCTGATATTTCGTCTGAGTGTGTGGCACTCACGTGCCGAACTAGAACATCTAGGAATATAGCTGGCGAGACTCAATGAGCTGCCTGCTTTAGCTGAAACTTGAAGGTAAGAAAAGATCTGATGACGTTGCTAGTTGACAAATTATTTGGAGAATTTGGGAAACTTTCAAAATTTAAAAAAAAAGAAAGGCATGTTAAAAATAAGAAAATTAGGGACTGGGAAGATGTCTCAACAATCAGGTATTTGCCTGAAAAACCTGCCATCCTGGGTTTCATTCCTCAGCACCCACATAAAGACAGATACACACTGGGGCAGGTGCATCTGGAGTTCATCTGCAGTGGCAAGAAGTTCTCTTAAGTGTATAAACATGAATTTTAAATAAGAACACTTTAGTTGTGTCGGAACTACAGGTGAATTCTGAAGTTTACTTTTTCTCCTATCGCCTTCTCTGTCTGACTTTGTCTCTTCCATCATTTCACTATGCTCTCCGTCTCCTCCCTTCTTCAGTGACCCCAAGTCCATGTTTAGAGTACTGACATGGGTTTTAAATTTAAACAGAGAAAATTTGGGACATGAAGAAAGAGGTATATTCAGGTATGTGTTTCAAACCCAGATGTAGTCTTATTTAGCACTGTATTCTGATTCTTCAGGTGGTGCCAATCAAGCCCTTACTGCCTGAGGGGACAAGCTGGACCTCGGGAGATAATTTCTTGGGTTTCCAGGCAAACTAGCCTTCATCTAGGGACTTACACTGGAAGGCTTTGCTGCTCAGGGGATGTAAGGTGATTGTGGGTTTACATTATCTCTGTGCTTTCAGCTTGAAAGGAATAAATTATCTAACAGAAATGTACCCAAAGGACAGGAGTAAAGTATAAAGACAGAAGAGGTATGCAGTCATGCTTTTACTTGTCTCCTAGACCAAAATCTAAGTCAAAGCTTTTAGCAAAGTCAGTTACTAAGTGCTTGTTACATTAGGACTTAAATCTTAACGCATAACAAATTTGCCAGTAAGAGGAGATAGAATTGTCTCCAGAACTGTTAATGTGTTTTGACTGGGTTTCAGATAAAGCTTCCGGGGGTTTCATTTAAATATGAAGTCATTTCATTTTGTTAAGACTAGTTTTTTTTTCAAAATTCAGAAGTTTTTAAAGAAAAATAAGACAGAATGAAGTATGAAAAAGATATAAAAAGTTAAAAATGTGGACTATTATTTTGATAAAGAAAGTTAAAAGACATGGCAAATATTTTTGAATAAATACAAACTTGAGATTGTATATTAGTTTTGTCCTTTAACTAAAGGATCAGTCAACACAGGATAAGCCAGACAGACAGACACCAACAATCTTCAACATAACCTAAAGCAGAAGGACAGAGACCCCCTAAGGCCTCAACAATAAAGCAGCCTTAATACTCACCCATCATGACTCAGGGAACTGAGCGGAAGAGGGGGCGGAAAGAGTGTAAGAGGCATGGTGGAGGAAAATGTCCAGAGATATGGCCCCCTCAGTAACAACATACAAAGGGGGGTGGAACTGGGTTGACTCCTAGGCTATCCATAACCCCCTACCCCATGGACTGATCCAGTTTGCCCACGAAAGAGGATACCCAGCTGATTTGAAACACTTAACAGGGGAATCAGAGAACTGGGGATACCAACTCATTATTTGCTCACTCAATGTATATAATTATGGATAATAAAGGAGAAAAAAATTCAGTGCATAGCTGGAAGATCAAAGTTTGTTAAAGATAAAACTTGAAGAACATATAACACACACTTATATATATATATATATATATATATGCATGATTAATTTTGTTATGAAAGGTTATTATAAGTTCCTTAAATCAAGCCCAGCATAGAGACATAGTGGATTATGCATTTGGGATTAAAAATGTTGAGGTAGGAGGACTGATGTGAGTTTGAGGCCAGCATGTTGTACAGAGGGAGTTCCGTTTTAGATATGAGCCTAGGCTAGAGAGATGCTTCCTTAAAAACAAAACAAACCAACAAAAAATCCTTAGGTTAAAATCAAACACATTGATATAAATCTAAAATTTACTTTTTACATGCAACAAAAGGCCTCATGATATTAAAATGGTTTAAAAAGCAAGGATTTTATGTTTTATGCTTTTACTGCTTTTCTGAATGAGACATTTCAAACCTGAAGATTAGATGTTATCCAAATACTTCTGACCTAAAGACATAAATTTTCTTTTATGCTGTTTATATGTTTACCTATTGGGTTAAAGTCTTCCCTCATCAAAAAGCCATTGATTTAGTAATAGAAAAATCATTATATTAAAAGAATTATTCTTTCTTTGGGAATTCCTCTGAAATTGTATAATATTTGTGGAACGTATTTTATTGCTAAAATGTTAAAATCTATTTTTAAAATCTAACCCATTGTGCAGATGGTGGCTCCATGTTCTGGATTGTCACTAAAAATATAACTATCTAACCTGACTAAAGTTTTACTTTCCTCAGATAAAGACGCTTCCACAAGTTCCCAGATCTACCCCTTTTGAAAATTCCAACTCTGGTCTTATTAAATAATCTCTGAGTGACCTTCAAGTAACTCTATCCGAGCCATCTCTACTAAAAGGAAACAAGGTATAATAATATATATAAGCAGCTACTTAAAAGTATGTAAATATCCAGAATCAGTTTCAGCATCTTGCCATACTGAGCTCTCAGGAGACAAAGAGAGAAATGTACAAGAGCTAATATCAAATGATATTATCACTTGGAAAAGACCCGATATCAGACGCTGCCTAGGTCTCATGTGAGGGACCTAGGCAAGTACTTCTAACCACCTCTGCTGCTACAAAACTTTGAAAGACAATCTCGTGCAATCCCATTTGTCACCTCAAATTTGTGCTATCTCTACTGAGGATTTAGAAAAACTGTTACTCATCTGTAACTATGTCTACAATTGAGAACTCCAAGTAACTGACTTGAGAATCCTTTGAAAGGATGTCCATTAATTCTCAGTCTTTTTACAACATATTTCATAAATCCTTTCACATTTATATTAAAATAATGAGACGTTTGGAATTGCCTCTGAAATACCTTCTTAAGTAAGAGCAATGCTAATCATGGTTTTAGTAATACTCAAATGAGAATGTTAACATTATGTCCTCTCATGAACCATGTTTTTCATATGATGATCTGTCTTCCTATTTTACTGGAGCCAAGTCTTCCTAATTAAAAAGATACGAAATTTTCACACTTCATAAAAGAATTCTCAAAATCCAGCTTTCAGATTGGCAGGAACTTATTTTAAATCTTGCAAATAAAAAAATCCCCCTGCATTTTCTATTTTAGATCCAAAAAGAATAATACGTCTTTCCACTAAACAAAAACAAAATATAAACAATGAAGAAAAGAAACTAGTTCCAACGGATTTTTTTGCTATGTTTCTGTTGACATTAAATATTGATACAGTTACAAGTCAATTTCCACAGCTGCCTATATTTTTAGTTACAACATAAACTGTCCAGATGAACATCTACTCTATTCATTCTTATTGATACCAAAATATTTGGGGTTGACTCCTTATCTAAATTACTGGAAAATAATCAGTTTAAAAGAAAACAGTTTAATTATATTATATATTTCTTAAATCAAAAGTGGATAATTAGACTTCCCTGACACACCCACACTTTACTAGTTTCTCTCTCTCTCTCTCTCTCTCTCTCTCTCTCTCTCTCTCTCTCTCTCTCTCTCTCTTCTCTTCTCTTCTCTTCTCTTCTCTCTCCCTTTCCCTAAAAAAGGGAAAAGAGAGAGAAAAAAAAGAAAAGTGGATAATTAGTAAACAGGCCTCAGTGTGTAGGAACTGGACTGGACATTTTGGAGCAATCTATGTTTGCTAAACGTAATTTTAAAAAGGGATCTGAGAGGAGGAGGGGGCAGAAAGATTGTAAGAGCCATGGTGGGAGAGAAGAGCCAGAGTCATCGCCCCCCTCAGCAACAACACACAAAGAAACACAAGCCAGGCTACCTCTCCTACACTCCATAAGCCCCTAACCCTTGGACCCCAATCAGGTGGGAACAGGGAGGAGGGAAATGGGGGTACCATCACAAGACCTGCTCATGCAATGTATCTAATTAAAAACAATAAATATGAAAAAAAAGGAGCTTGAGAAGTGGAAAAAGGGACACTTACAAAAAGGCTCATATTACAAAATAAGACATGGAAAAAATTTTAAGTCAAGAAACCAGTAATCTAAGCAACTGCACCTTGAAATCTCATGTTTCCTATTTAAGAGGGTCTTCAGTGTTCCCTGTTCTACACTGTGTGTCCTGTGTTACAATGTGTCCTGTGTTACACGTTGTCCTGTGTTGCACAGTGTCCTGTGCTACATTTGGCTGGGATTAAGAAGTATAAAATAATGACCATGTTGTACTAATGAGAATAAATGAGCCATATTATGAAATGACTCCTGTTATGGCCTTTTTCTTCCTATCTGCTTGTGAAATAAGGAATCAAGTTTTGTTCTGTCTACGTCATCTATGGGATCCTAATTTCTCACGCCCCTTGTTTCTGCCTCTTTCACCAATATGTCATACACTGGGGAAAAGACAATTTTGCTGGGAAGGAGCGGAACACATTGTATTCTTATCTGATTTCTTCTGTAATGTGATATCCATTCACTCCCCCAAACTGAAATATGGCTTAATACTAAAATAAATAAATAATAAGATAAATAAAAGTATTAGCCATAAATAATAGTTATACCAATTTGGGCATGAAAGACTGTTCTTTCTCAAAATTAGAACTAGACCTCACATGTGGGAATGATTATTAAAAATCAAGATGGTCAGGGGCTAGAGAGATGGCTCAGCGGGTAAGGCACTTGCCTCCAGTGCCTAAGGCCCTGGGTTTAATTCCCCAGTACCCACATAAGTCAGACCCACAAGGTGGTGGCCCTGGTGTGCGCTCTCTCTCTCTCTCTCTCTCTCTCTCTCTCTCTCTCTCTCTCTCTCTCTCTCTCTCTCTCTCATCTCTCTGCTTGAAAATGAATAAATAAAAATATTTTTAAAAATCAAGATGGTCAATACTAGTCCATACATTAAAGCAATAGTAAAACATTTAAACTTCTCCAAACATCACGAACAAGAACACATAAGACACAATTGACTAGACAAAGGGAAAATGTAAGGTCGTGGTGGGTTTTGGGTTGGTTTAAATGCCTACTTTCTCACTGGTTCCTTTGACTTCTTTAA